>PITA01005105.1:26998-73238 GCA_004023965.1 Spilogale gracilis | reverse complement strand
CATTCATTGATGACTCCCTCCCCTCACCCAGAGAGGTAAACCCTCTCTACACTAGTGAATAAGACCCCAACATTTGAAGACACAGGGCAACCAAGTGGTGTTCCCGTGGGCAGAGTGCAAGAAAGCGTCCTAGTGGGATGCAGCCGCCCCAGCTGGAAAAACTTTCCTTCCCTCTTTTCCTCAATAACTTCCTGTTACAAAACATGGCCATGATACTAAAGGGGGTGGTGTGGAGGGAAATGTCTGCTGGAAGCTGGAATTCCACTAAACCCTGAATAAAGGGAAGTCTCTTGCAAAGTCAGTCTGGGCCGAGAAACAGGCTCCGCCAAATCCCTTGGCTGCAGAAAGCATGCCGGCTTTGACTGTGGGCTTGGCGAGGAGGGCTCCTGGACCACGGTGGAAGGCTGCACTCTTCCTATTCAAAGCAGAGGCTCACATGTGGATTCCAGGGACTCCACGCTTCACAGAATATTAAGGCCAACTCTTTGCTGCCTCACACCGCAACCCCCACCTTCTGCCATATACACTGCCCACCCCCTTAGCAGGACATCGCAGGCCAAGAGCCAGGACCCACAAGGACCGCTGCATCTTCTCCCCAGGCCCAGGCCCGACTCAAGTGGGTCATAGCAAACTCCCCCAGGGTACACGAGGCAAGACAGGGCTCCCCACGGTGCTGGGAGTTTTCAAACCTCGTCTCTGCAATACCGTGTTGGGTTTGCCGCTCCGCTGGGGCACCAGCTGCCTCGAGGGGGAGGGCGCCGTTCCACCTCCTGAACTCCCACCTTGCCTGCTGTGGCCTCTGATGCTGCCCATGATTCCTGCTTCCACAGATCCTTGGGAAGGGTGTCTGGGGCTTGGACACAAGGGAGGGACAGCTATTTATCCCAAGGATAGGCACCCACCCTTCTTATCACCCATCTGCCTGGCTATTGCCATGCTTCAGATGAAGCCTGGCCCCAGTAGAGCATCTTTTCAGGTCCTGAAAACAGAACCTGCTCCCCTGACCCCTGGGCTCCATCACCAACTATAAAGGCCCTTTCAGGGCCTGATGGCTCAGCCTACTGGAATCTGGGTTGCCAACAGCCCCAGCAAAAAGGCAATCACGCTGGCCACAGCTGCGTGGACCATCCAGGGAGCCCATGAGCCACTGGAACACTCTGGGATTATACATGTGAGCACGGTTTGAAGACCCTCTGCCTTTACTAGAGCTGAAGGGGACAGAAACCAGGGAGCGGGCTGAGAAGAGAAAATGAACTGGCTGCCAGGTAGACGGATGCAGCCCCACCAGCACAGGGGACACAACGAGCTGCCTGCCCAGAGCCTAACTCCACAGCTAGACCAGGGGCAGAGCGGGCCTGCTGCATGCGCCTGCCCCATGACGACATAACCTAATTTGAAAGCAATTACAGGGAAATATGCTTCTTATGTCCTGGCCTAATGCGTTGCCTTATTCGGAGTTTTCTCAGCCTACATGAAAAAGCTCTGACTTTTCAGTTGGAGGAGAGGTATAAATACTGCAGAGTGAAGTTGTGAGCATTCCAAAGGTCCTGCGTGTCCATCTAGAAACCAGCTCTCCCCCACGCCCCCTCCCCAGGAGCCACTTGTTCCTGTCTTGTCTAGTCACCCGGGAAGTACCGGGAAGCACATTCGCTGCTGCAGCAGACTGACTTTGCAGTGCCGTCCCCACCTCGTGAGAAACATGGTCTCTCTCTAACTTTCTTGTCACTCCTCACAGGACTATCTCTCATCATTCAAGACTTCCCTCAGATGACATCATCCCAGGTCTTCCCTGACCTTGACATCTGCACCCTGCAGTCATTTTTACTCTGTTATGTTGTATCCATCACACTTGTTACTCTCAGAAATTATGTCCTCCATCAGTAACCAGGCCCTCTCCCGAGTGTACCGTCATCTCTACGAGAGCCGAGTCTGGTCTGCTGCAGGACCCCACAGCCTTGCCCAGCTGCTGCTCAGTAGGCCCTAAAAGGAACAGAATGGTCTGGGGGTTCTCGTGTCCAGTCACTGATGACTTCGTGGTTTCTGATCCCATTTTATACTGGTGAGAGTCCCGAGTTAGGGATAAAACCGCTTGCTTTCAACAGTTCACGGAAATAAATCCCAGAGCTAAAGATACTCCAAAAGTCAGCCAGGGAAGGCACTGCTCTTGGCTTGCTACTCCCATGGAAGGTGACAGGAGCCCTCGGGGGCCTCTTGTGCCCAGGCGTCAGGGCTGTGGCTCCTGGGTGCAAGGGTGGGGACTGGACAGTGGGAGGCAGCGTGCCTGCAGGCTAGGAAGCAGGCTGAGGAGAGGAAAAAGTGACACAGTGGGGAACAGGGACTCTAGAATCTCACACCCGGCTTCAATTGCTCATCTTGCCACTTACTGTGTGTGTTGTGTGTGTGTGTGTGGCCTGAGAAAACAAATGTCACCTCTTTCAGCTTCCGCTTCCTCCTTTGTAAAATGAGGATAACAGGCATGATGTGAGCGTTCAACAGGGTGATGCCCACACAGCCTGCAGAGTGATCTGGACCATTTTATTCGTGACTGTAGCCTTCTTGTTCCCAAAGGTGCCTCAGCACCACAGCTGGTAAAACCAGACCGCCCCCTCCACTGGTCCCACCAAGGGTCTGCCACGTTGCTGGCCCTACTCCGGTGGCTGACACAATGCGATCTCCCTCAAACCACCCTTCCCTGAGCCTCACCACCAAATAACTAAAGGAACATAAGGCCCAGACCTGCCTCTTCATGCTGCCAGAAACCCTTTAAGCCCAGAGCTCCTCAATCCTGGCTGTACATTAGAATTACTCTTGAGCTCTTCTGGTTTTCTCTCTCAATTTTTAAGACAATGAATATAGTTTTAAGTCACTAAGCTTTTTTTTTTTTTTTTTAAGATTTTATTTATTAAAAAAAAAAGATGTTATTTATTTGACAGAGAAAGAGAAAGAGATCACAAGCAGGAGGAGATGTAGAGGGAGAGGGAAAAGCAGACTTCCCACTCAGCACGGAGCCCGAGGAGGCACTGGATCCCAGGACCCTGGGATCATGACCTGAGCCAAAGGCTCAGCTTAACTGAGCCACCCAGAGGCCCCAAGTCACTAAGCTTTGAGGACAATTGCTACTCAGCAGTAGAGGCCTAATGCAACACAAAGGCAGAGTTGCTGGATCATAGGTGTGCATGCATTCTTTTTAATCAGGTGCAGGTTGGAGAACCCATTTTTTTCTTTTGGTGTTATAATTCACACACCACAGAACTCATCCTTTTCAAGTATAAAAATCAGTGAGTTTTAGTTTATTTATGAGGCTATACAGTTATCACCACTATCTAACCCAGGAACACTTTCATCACCGTGAGCACTGCCCACCCCACCCCCCCCGCCCCCAGCTCCTGGCAACTGCTGGTCTACTTTCTGCCTCCATGCATTTGCCTTTTACGGACATTTCATATAAATGGAATCATATGGTATGTGGCCTTTGTATCTGGCTTCTTTTCTCAAGATTCATCTATGTGGTAATAGGTGTGCTCCATTACTTTTTGTCTGAGTACTGTTCTAGCATATGAATGTATCATGTTTTGTTTATCCATTTAGCTGATGGACATTTGGCTCATTCCCACCTATGCTATGGGCTGCTGAATAAGGCTGCTATGGATATTTATGTGTAAGTTTTCACGTGGACGTGTTTCCAGTTCCCCTGGGTATATACCCAGAAGTTAACTGCTGGCACACCCAGCAACTTTCTATTCAATCATTTGAGGAACTACCAGACTGTCTTCCAAAGAGCTTTGCCATTTTACATTCCCATCACCAACGTATGAGGGTTCCAAAATTTCTTCACATCCTTGCCAACAATTATCATCGGACTTTTTGATTACAGTTATCCTGGTGGTTGTGAGGTGGTGTCTCATTGTGATTTTGATTTGCATTTCCCTAATGACTAATGATATTGGGCATCTTTTCATGTACTTATTGACTATTTGTATTAACCTCTTTGGAAATGTTTCTAGTCCTTTGCCCATTTTTAAATGGTTGTCTTTTCAGTGTTATGTTGTAGGAATTCTTTATATATTCTGAACACTAGATCCTTATCAGATATATGATTTGCAAATATTCTCTCCCATTCTCAGGGTTGTCTTTTTACTTTCCCTTTCAGAGTGTCCTTTGAAGCAAAAAAAAAAAAGTTTTTAATTTTCATTAAGTCTAAGATGACTATTTTTCTTTGGTTGAGTGTGTTTTTGGTGTCCTAATAAACTAGTGCCGAATCCAAGGTCATGAAGACGTATGCCTATGTTTCCTTCTAAGTTTTATAGTTTTAGTTCTACATTTAGGTCTTTGATCCAGTTGGGAGTTATTTTGTATATGGTGTTGAGGAAGGGGTCCAATTCCTTACCTGCATGTGAATATTCAATTGTCTCAGCACTATTTATTGAAAAGACACCTCTTTCCCCATTGAGTATGTCTTTTGCCCTTGCTGGAAATCAAGTGACAATAAATATACGGGACCTGGGAATTTCATAAAAATGCCAGAACTTGGGGCCCTTAGGTGGCTCAGTGGTTAAGCATCTGCCTTTGGCTCGGGTCATGGTCCCAGAGTCCCGGGATCGAGCCCCCCATCGGGACCCAGCCCCCAATCGGGATCCCTGCTTGGCGGGGAAGACCGCTTCTCCCTCTCTCACTCCCCCTGCTTGTGTTCCCTCTCTAGCTGTGTTTCTCTCTGTCAAATAAATACATAAAATCTTAAGAAAAAGATTGTATGTATTTATTTGACAGAGAAAAGAGGGGGAAGCAGGCTCCCTCTCCCTGCTGAGCAGAGAGCCCGATGTGGGACTTGATCCCAGGACCCTGAGATCACGACCTGAGCTGAAGGCACAGGCTTAACCCTCTGAGCCACCCAGGTGCCCCACATAAGATCTTTAAAAAAAAAAAAAAAAAAAAAAAGCCTGAACATCACCCCAGGTCAGATGAGTCGGATTCCCTAGAGACAGGCCCTGACTGAGGAAACGCAGGAAGCTGACTGAGAGTACACGCTGCCAGGCTGAGAATCACGACCCTAACTCCTTTATTCTCTAAGTGAGGAATCGGAGGCCCAGGGAGAATTAGGGAGCCCCTGAATCTGTCAGACTGAACCTGACCTTAGGGCTAAAATAAACCCCCAGAGAAGTAGGGGGTAGGCAGCCCAGGGGAGGAAGGTCCCCCAGGCTGAGCTTGTCTCTGTTCTTAAATGGACCTTTTCTGGAGCCATCCCCCCCACACACGGAAAACCAACCAACCAACCCAAAGCTACTTATATTACACCTAAGAAATGGGTCCTCCCTAAGGGGGAAGAGGCTGCCCTCCCCACACAATACACAGGGAGATAAGGGTCTGAACTAAAGGCAGGTGGGACTCACAGAGTCAAGGTAGAAGGCAGTGCTCAGCTCTCAAAAGAAAGCTTTTTAGCAGGAGGAAGAGATGGGTGAGGCCTACCTGAAACAGCTACCTTTAAAAGAGAAAACTTCCACTCCCAAAGGCAGTTTTCAAATTAGGGCAGCAGCAGAGACTGGGGACATGCCCTCCGCCTCCTCCGGCCCAATCTGGCATTTTGCTGTGAAACGATCAAGCACAGAGGCCCTTCAATTGGAGAAAAGGGAGTCTGAGCTACAAAAACCCCATTCACTTTCAATGGCTTACAGCTGAGCTCAGGTTTCGGGGTAGGAAGGGAGATTAAAAGATCGTCTGGTTTAAACTTTGATCCTTCAAAAAGATAGCCAAGCGAGCCAATTCTGGCCCTGAAACTGTGTGGCTTGGAATCCTAACAGGTGCCTAAGAAAACCAATCTGTAGATTTAACGTTTTAGCATGAACAAATCCGCCCACAGACTTGCTTTCTAGATAACAGTCATTTGGTATTCGGGGAGACAGAGTCAGAGGGGGCACTGAGCAGACTCCAGAGTCATTCAGGCTACTGCTGCTCTGAGCCATCAAGGCCCAGCTCAGAAACACCCCAGCAGTACTGAGAAGGGAAAAGGCAGGGGTATCTGGAGGCAGGGCAAACACCTCAGTTCTCCCACTGTTCAACGTCTAGCGGATAGCCTGCCTCCTGCTAGAATTGGCATGATCCACAAACTGGGCCTCGGTGGCAGGAAGGGATTTACGCTGGGCCTACAGGTGATGTCTAACAGTGGTGCAGGTTTTGCTTTTGACAACTGAAACTCCTCCTTGGTGATCCTTTTCCTTTTTCTTGTTTTGGGACATTGTGATTGAATGGTCCACCGATCAGGCCAGAAGCCTTCTCCTACTCCAGTGAAAACAGGGAGGGGTGTATGGGGTGGGTGACGTGGGAGGGCAGAACTGGATTGGCCTGGAAATCTGTGCTCTGGTCACGGTGGGGTGGGGATGGGGGTTGGGGGGGGAGGGAATGAAGCCCGGGGCAGTACACACAGACATACACTTGTTTTGTACGTACTCTGTCCCAGTGACTTCCCACTCACAGAGCCTGGGAGTAGGATGACCCCTTCGAGAAGCAGGGTGAGCGCAGAGGCTGAGAGAATATAAGACATTTATCTGCATGAGCAACTCTTCGCAGCTCTGAGTGGACCAGCACTGGCAGGAGGCACGGGGGTGCTGGGTACCCATCAGCCTGCCCACCCTCTGCTGAGGCTCAGGGCAACTCCTCTTGGCGGCTGGGACTGAGCAGGGGCTCAGGGAAAACTGGATGAGAGACTGAATGAATCCATCGTTAATCTGGGAGGTGCCTCAGACCAGAAATTCCTGGCTTAGAGTCTGGAGTTTGCCAAGAGGTAATTGGTGGTGTTCAGAGTTACCCACTCTTGCCTTTAGCCTCATGTAAGCAGGCTCTGGCTCTACTTTCTGGCATTATGATGGTGGGGGGTAGGGGCACAGTTTCTGTAGGTGAAGAAATCATTCTCAACTTGGGGGTCTCTTTTTTCTTTTACCATATTCACTCCATCTCAGATCCCTTGAACATGCAAGACAGACAATATCAACAGCATCTTGAAAGGATTTTTTTTTAAAAAGAGAAAAAACCAAAATAAGGTTCTACAGCCAAAGGGTAATTACAGGATTGGGAGGAACCAGTGAAGAGAGACTGAAACCTCTGACTCATAATTGCTCTATTAAAAATGGTGAAACCGTTTGCCCTGGCAGAGTGACAGGGCTGGAGTCTCACCCCAGCCCGCCCCACCTACAGGCCTTCCTGGGGCTGGTACCGAGGCATGGCCAAACCACAGAGCAGTCATAAGAGGCGACGACTGTCTCCCAGGAGCAGTGTGATGTCAGAGGAGGGGGCGGTGTCCCCCACCCCTCTCAGGGGCAGATTGGACTCCTGGCCCTGTCACAACAGAGAAGTGGCTTTGTATGTGCATGTGTATCAGGAAGACGGAGGGTGGGGGGTAGTGGTAATGGAGTGCCATCAGGAAGGTGTGGGGTCAGTAGTCTTCCAGAGAGGACTCGGCGTCCCAGCTCTGAGCTGAGCTTCCAAAGAAGATAGCAAAAGCAGTTTTTATGATTGGGCGGGGCAGGAGGCATCCCCTAACCTAACTGTACAAATGACTCACATTTAGTGAACACTTACTGCTTACCAGAATTTGTTCTGAGTGCCTTACATTTTACAGGTAAGGCTCCCAAAGCTGAAGCAATCTGCCTGTGGTCACGCCACTGCGGGGGTGGGGGTGGGGGTGGGGAGTGTCAGAGCTGGAGCCCACATGTCTCCCGATCAACCCCAAGTCTGGCCAAGACTGCCTCAGATTCTGGTTCCCGCTCTGCCTGGTCCCAGGTGAGGTATCTCACGCAGTTTCTCTTACCAGATCCACTCTATGGAAGACACAGAACCAAGTGCAGACCTGGAGGAACCTTGGCCAATCCCATGGGCCATAGCACCACAGGCCTTGCACTGGGCTGCAGGGTGAGTCACAGCAGAGGGAGGGTGAGTCAGGTGACCCAACGAGAGAATCAGAGCTATGCTGAGGTGGCCTGGTTACCTTGACATTCCTGTGATTCTGCCAAGGTAAAAAGTAACCCGAGGAGTTTGCCTTATATGGGCACAATGACAGATTTCGACACAACGTGTTAACTGACCCTGCATCAAATCTGTTCCCGGATTGCCCAGGAGAGGCCTGATAAAGCTCTGAAGGTATAGGAAATAACAATTTATGACAGGTTATCGCATTGGTGACTCAGAAAACAAAGGTGCAGCCCAACCGCCACTGTGCGCCTTTTCAAGACATGGGGTGAGGTTGACGGGTCTCAGGCCAAGTGGCTCTATCCCTCTCCTCCTCCCACATCGCAGGGGAGGCCGGGCTTAGACTCCTCCTTCCGTTCACAGGGCAGGGCCTGGTTCAGGACAGGGCCTGGTTCAGGACAGGGCCTGGAGGAAATCAATTTCAGGCTGGAGCAGAACAGCCAGTCCTCTGTGGGTTCAGAGAGCCCCAGCCACCTGCTTTCTCCTAAAGGATTCCCAAAAGGAGAGACAGGAGCCGTGCTGGGAGGCACAGCCTTTCAGGTCCTCAGGGAACAAAGTGGTGAGGTCTCAGGGCCTTGACACTGTGTGAGAACCAAAGGAGGTGACTGGACCTCCCAGGATTCCAGAGTCATCCCAGCCTGGGCCCAAAAATGCTGGCATCAGACACCCCGTCTTGGCAGCCCCCAGTCCTGCCAGAAGAAGACACTGCTCTGAGCCCCTCCCAAACTTCAATTATCCATTCTAATTTTTTTTTTAATTTTATTTATTTGTTTGACAGAGATCACAAGTAGGCAGAGAGGCAGGCAGAGAGAGGAGGAAGTAGGCTCCCTGCCGAGCAGAGAGCCTGATGCGGGCCTCAATCCCAGGATCCTGAGATCATGACCTGAACCGAAGGCAGAGGCTTTAACCCACTGAGCCACCCGGGCACCCCCATTCTAATTTTCTAATGTATTGGGTATCTACTACACGCCACCTACTTTTCTGAGCACTGGGATTAAACAAACATCCCCGGCCTCACAAAGCTTCTGTTGTAGGGGAGAAGATGAGAGGTAGAAAAGAAGATAGAAGACAATGGTACAACACAACAGGGCAATGCGGCAGAAGTAACTGGTGGAGGGGGGCAGCTGAAGCGGGAATCAAGTTCAGCCAGTCCAGGAAGACCGCCTCTGTGGAGGCGGCAGATGAGCCTGAACAGATAAGGAGCCACCATCGGCCATCTTCTTCAGAGACATGCAGGCCTGAGGGTGAACCACAATGGACCCCACAAAGGGACACTCCAAGGCCAACAAGAGTGGAGAACAGGAAGTCATACCAAGGAGTGGTTTTCAAACAGCACTCCCAAAAGGGCTCTGCCTTGAGAGGTGCCAGGGCTGAGGGCAGGTGCCCCCTACTTAAATTTACCCTCTGCAGAGCTCTTTTTGTCTGTTTTATAAAATGGCAGATACACAGGAGACTCAACTTGAAACACAGTTGTGCTGCTGAAAAATACCACTGCGTTAAATCTCAACTCCGTGCAAAATCTGTTCCCAAGGGCTGCCCCTGTGTCCCATTGGATGGAGGGGAAGACCAGGCTCCGTCCGCCAAGTTCTAGAAGGAGAAAGGGGAGTTTCTGGTGCCACTGGTGAATCCCCTTCCCTCCCCTCCCCTGCTAAAGCCTTTGATCCTCTTGGCAGCTCCATGGGTGGCGGGCTGCTGGAGGAAGGCAGACACATGTGCTGCCATTCCAGTCTGAGACGGGGGAGGCCTGCTCCCTTCTGTAAGGTGGAGCCACAAACAAAGGGAAGATAAGAAGGCCTGTATCCCAAAGTTCCCCAGGTGTCTGGCCTGGTGACCCCAGATAGAACTTGATGGGAAGAAGGAGAGAAAGGCAGCCTGACTCCAGCAGGGTAATTGGGCAGCCATTCTCCCTGGCGGGAGCAAATTGTTGCCATGAGTTCCAACTTCCATAGATGCTCATCCTCTTGGATGAGAAAACAAAAGAGGAAGAACTACAGGCAGGGAAATGAAAAAGCTCAGTTTATGTCACTTAGCATCTACTAAGGTGAAAGTGGCCTTCAGGTAGCTTTCCCACCTCCCGGGTGGGGTCGGGAGTGGGCGCTGAGATTCAGGACAGGTAAAGAGAATCACAAGCAAGGATCTGGGGAGACCTGCAGAAGCTGCCAGTTCTACCCGGGAGGAGGGCACAGTCGGGCCCGAGAGGGACACCTCAGGGCTGGCAGTGTGATGTGAGGACAGGAGAGGTCAGGTGACACCCTATCTGGGCTGTGAAAGAGGAGCACAGTTCTGATAGGTGATGACCTGGGAAGAAGGTCACTCCATGTAGTGGGAACATCGAGAGCAAAAAACACTGATGTGTAGACATCTGGGAACCCCCAAGAAGCAGTAAGAGATGGGGTCCAAAAGTAGAAGGAAGCTGAGAAGAACTCCAAGGTTGTTCTTTAGCCATGACAGGCAAGTTTCTCATGACCTGATTAGATGTGAGTCTCAGAAAGATAACACTCATGGGCCTAACAAGATGAGGCAGGGCCTGGGGCGGAGCCAGCTGGGAGGCCACCGCAGGAGACCTGGGGCACAGGCAGTACTCCCGGGCCGATGAGCAGGGCCGATGTCGGGGCACTTCCCAGGTGCCCGGCATGGTGCAAAGCGCACACGAATGTGAACTCACTGAGGTCTCACCAAAGCCCTAGGAAGCAGGCACTATCCTCACAGAGTGGTTAAGCCATTTCCCTGAAGTCACACTGGGAATGGCGGCACTGCAGCCACACCCAGTCAGGCTAGAATCTGCTCCTGGAAGTACCCCATGTGTGGCCCTGAGCTCTGACAGCAGTAGCAGCAAAGGGAAGGAAGAAGAGGAGAGCTCGGAGAGATAGGTGAGAGAAAGAAGTGAGTAAAACTGGGCTGCCGCTATAAGGTGAGAAGTCAAAAAAGATTCCCAGGCTTCTGAACCGGATGACCCACAGGCAGGGCAATGGCCAGGACGGGCAGCAAGGACCCAGCATGGTTTGCCATATGCCGAAATCGACATATGTGCCACAAAACTGGCCACCATGCAGACACTGAGGGTACAACTTGGCGAAAGGGTCACCTGTTCCCTCAGTCACTCACTGAAGCCTCTCCTGAGCTCCTCCCGCAGCAGGCGTGGTGCTGGTGCCAGGCGTCGGGGAGAGGTCAGACCAGGGTTCTCCATAGAGGACCTCAGAGTCTAACAGGCAACAGTGACAGGCGAGCAAACAATCGCACAGGACAGCGACAAGTGAGGTAGGACTGGAAACTCAGGAGTCCTGCACAGAGAGGGGAGACCAAAGGCCAGGGAGCAGGGTGGATAAAATCCTCCAGGGGAAAGGACACTGTGAAATCTCCACACTTAAGAGGCGGGCAGAGGGAATGGAGTCAGAGATGGCGGGGAGAGGGAAAAGTTGGAGAAGTAGAGAGAAGAGGAAGTCAGGATCTTAAGACATGTCAGAAGCACCAAGTGTAACAGAGCGTGGTTACATAAAAAGCATATACCCATATCAGATAAACATACAGGCGCATTTATGGGTGATGTCTGGGATTGCCTTTAAAATACTTTAAAGGTGGGTGGGCTGTTGGGAGACACTGAAAACAAGTTTGCCAAAGTGATAATTGCTCCTGCTAGGTGATGGCTACACTCAAATTCTGTCTGTTTGCGAATGTTCCTGTGTGTGTGTGTGTGTGTTCTGAAAGGGTCGAGCACTGCACAGACACTGAGAAAGGAGGGGAGGCTCCAGATTCATCCTGCTCAGGCAGTGCTGCCTGTAGCCCTGGGGGGTAGAGAGCAGCCAGGCTCTAGAAATTGTTTAGAGAGCAGACGAGGGGCTCCGTGGGGGCCCAGATGTATACGGGAGGTGAGGACACAGAATCAGCAAGCAAATCACCAAGGCCAATATCCAAGCCTGTTTCTTTTTCCCAGGATAGAACCTGGCTTGTGGGCCACACACCACCATTCCCTTTTCCTACACGAGGGACACACAGAGTCCACTGCTCTAGCTTCAGTTTCCCACCAAGTTCCCTGGGCTCCCCTCCTCCCATTACCCAGAAAAGGCTGCTGGGGCAAATGGGCTCTTTTCAGAGGCGTATCAGAGCACGCCTCACTATCGTCAAACGAACAATCTCTTTCTCACTTTTCTCCTCTCCTGCAGAACAAAGTTGCATTTAGAAGGAAAAACAGTCTCAGGTTTTGTGTCCCGAACAGAGAGAAGGTCCCAGGGGCGCAGACTCAGAACACAGAGTGGCTGATCCCGCAGCATCACTCTAGTGGACACTGAGGGAGGTGTGGAGGGATGAGGCAGACAAAACCCAAGGCCAGGCCTGACAGCAGACACAGGGCAGCCTGTCGTTCTGGGTCCCAGGGCCTGGAGAGTGAAGAGGAGCTATCGAATTCTGCTCATCACATCGTGTAGCCTATCTTTCTCTAGATTTTCCATGGTTCGGGCTTCTCTGCCAATGCCTCTTAAATAACAATGGCCACCAAAGATAGTCCGGACAGTGCTTCCTCTTCTGGTACTGCACAGCTCCAGGCTCAGCTCGGGACATGGAGACAAGTGGCCTGCCCCAGACCACAGTACAATACTGAGCTGGATTTCAGAAAGGTGGCCAGCCTGCTAAACCATGGGCTGTGTTTTGATGTTTTCAACTTATCCCAAGAAGCAAAACACGTCACTGTCTCCTACCATTATGAGTTAATTTGACTTGTAGGTAGCAATTTCTACATAAAAGGAAAAAGTTTAAAAAAAAGAAAAAGAAAAAAAAAAAGAAGACTGGTCTCCCTGCATTTAGCCCCTGCATCATTTTGAGGGCAGGGTCCTTCCTCTTGTCATGGTCACTGTTATGTCCCTACTACCTAGACCTGTGCCTGGCACACAATGTGCAGACATCTAGCTTGTTAAATATTTGCAGAGAAGATGATTCTGTCCTAATGACAATCTCCCTCCTTTCCCCACTCGAAAAAGCATCCTATCTGTGCCCCCCACACACACTACAGGCACTGATGCATAGCTCTGTGAGGACAGCCGGCTACCCTACTGGGGCTGGAAGCGACCCAGGGAAGGACTTCTTAGGACCTTCCAGAACACATAGCATAGCACAGGGCCAGATTTTAGATGGGATTCAACATTCAACTGACCTACAGAGATGGCCTGGTGGGTGACAGTGTCCTCCTTTTCAAGAGGAGTCTCTACCCCTAATACAAGCAGAGGCACTGTCCCTTGGGAGACACTCAAATGAATGATGGATGGAGAGATGGCAGATCCATTTTACCTGCTTGATTGGCTGACTATTTCTGTCTTCATTCAATAAATGTTTATGTACTGAGTACCTGTATCTGCCAGACACTGTCCCCCATGCTAAGGACACAGCAGTGTCTGTCCTTTGGCCTTCACAGTGCTGCAGCGAGCAGAGAAAGCAAAGAATGGTTCCAGTTAAAAGGAGAAGTAGAGGTGACAGACATGCCCCTAAGAGAGGGGCTGAACCTCAGACTGTGGGAGTTGGCCACAACTTCCCCACAAACAGGTGTATAAAGTAAATAATGAGGGGCACCTGGGTGGCTCAGTCATTAGGCGTCTGCCTTCAGCCCAGGTCATGATCCTGGAGTCCCAGGTTCAAGCCCCACATCGGGCTCCCTGCTTGGCAGGAAGCCTGCTTCTCCCTCTCTCACTCCCCTTGCTTATGTTCCCTGTCTAGCTGTGTTTCTCTCTGTCAAATAAATAATAAAGAAAATCTTAAAAAAAAAAAAAAATGAGCAGGAGCTGGGGTTGCTGGGGATTTGGAAGGGGAAAGAGGAATCCACAAGTAAGAACACATGTAGAACAGAGAGGCAGCTGCTGTGCCTGGAGCATGGAGACAGGACACGAGGAGACCCTGCAGGGCCCAGGGGATTTCCAGATTTGATCTCAAGGGCAAGGGATACTGATCAAGATTTCAAGCAGGATATTTCCAAGTAGAGAACGGATGGGAGAGAGCCCCAGGGTTGTTGCTCCAACTTCAGCATGGGCACTGGGACACACAGACGCCGCAGAAGCTAGGGCACCTGGTTATGCTCCTGCAAAGGGACAATGAGGCTGCTTCAGGAGAGCCAGGCGGACCTCAGGGCTTCCTGAGATGAAAAGCTACAGCTTGGGCCTTTCCGGGCCTGTCTGTAGTAAAGAGCGGAAGGGCTGCTTGTTTACCTTCCACATCCGGGCACAGATGCCCTGCCCAGCGGGAAGGCTTCCCAGAGGGAAAGGCCCATGCTGTGTCCTGCAGGACACAGAATACCTCATCTAGCTTCCTTGGGCCCTTGAGGGGCCAACCGGCTTTCCTCAGCAAAGTCTGCAGCCCCCTCGCAGGACACAACTGTACGAAGTGCTCATTCTCTCCCGGCTTGGATTTCTCCCCTGGCAATACTGAGTTTGCCTCTGAACCACAGGGGCTCCATCCACTGCCCTGGGTCTGAGATAATCAGGATGAGTAATAAATTGCTGCCTCTTTCGAGGAATCTCACTTCCAAGACCCCTTCGATGCTTACTGCTGACATCTAGCAGCTGAACTTGCTAGAACTCAAGGTTGATCTTCAAAGAGCAGCTGGCTCCATATTTAGACCTAAGACAGTGCTCTCGCTTGTGGTTTCCCAGTTGAAGAATAGTCCCTGACCCCACCCCCACAATGGACTGCTCTTATTGGGATTCCATACCCACAGAATGAGACCTCAGAAGATTCCATTCCAACCCCCACCCTGGTAGAGTAGTAATTGAAACAGCTGCGACGTACCAATCTCTACAACATGCCAGACAAGCCCCACACACCACCTCACTGGACCCTGACAACCCAGAGGCGGATACATTACTGGCCCCATTTTGTAGACCAGGAAGCTGCCACCTCCTTCCCGAGTGCCTCGGGCAGTAAGTACCAGGGCGAGGATCAGCACTGGAGCCTCCCTGGCTTCGTGGCCTGTGTTCATGCCTACAGCCTCCAAAGCAAGAGAGAGCCCAAAACACACCAGGTCCAGCTGCCTCTGTGTGGCCCCAGCGTGTACTTCAGGAGCCCCAATGTCCAGACCCCGCTCTCGCTCTGCTACAAGGCCTCTCGGCTGGGTGATGCAAGAGTTGGGCCCATCCAGCTGACCTTTCATCAGAAAACCCCACGGTGGCAAAAGTGCACACGACTGCAAGATAGACTTGAGCCCTAGATGGCGGGAGGCCTCACCATCAGCCACTGTCAGCCATAAGGAACATGGCCTACAATGCTCACAAAAATCCTTTCTCTTGAGACATGTTTCTAAGCTTATTAAAAAGCAACAAAGTTGAGAAGGCAACCCCCAAGCCAGGTTGGCGATAGCCTCACCATATGCTTTTCAGACCAGGATTAATTATTTGGCTGGTTTTAGACCTTCAATTTCAAAAATATCTAGTTTGTGCTTGTCTGCAAAGGAATGTAGCTGGGCACCTCCCACCAGCAACACAGAAAACAACTCCTACAGCCATCACCTGGTTTGGCCAGAGAGCTAAGACAACTCTCCAACACCACACCACTGTTTTTCACAGGTGTCCCCAGGCATGCTGCTCAAATGCTTGTTTCCAATCTCAGACGCTGAGGTGAAGGGGTCATGCCCACACACTAGCAGATCTCTAGGCTACTGAAGCAGGGGTGTCACCAACTCTGTCCTTGAGCCACAACCCATGCCCCAGAACCCAAATCATAGGGGCTCTGATGCCATCACATGCCTGAAATCCATGAAGGACCACCCTGAGTCCTTAAGTCTTACTACCAGCCCTAGGAAGTCACAGAAAAGAGAACCAATCACTCAATCCTGACACTGGAGACATAATCAGAAAGAGAAGATTACAGTCTGGGGGCACCTGGGTGGCTCATGCGGTTAAGCATCTGCCTACGGCTCAAGGTCATGAGCCAGCTCAGGGTCCTGAGATCCAGCCCCGCATGGGGCTCTCCACTCTGCCGGGAGCCTGCTTGTCCCTCTCCCTCTGCCTGCCACTCTCCCTGCTTGTGTGCACGTGCAATCTCTCTCTCTAGCTGTCAAATAAATAAAATCGTAAAAAAAAAAAAGTACGGTTTGATTCTTGGCTCTGTTGTTTATGGTTGAGTGCCCTTGGGTAAGTCATATAAATACCTCTCTGAATCTCAGTTTCCTCATCTATAAGATGAAAATAAAAATAGAAAGCTCAAACCCTATGTTTATCACCAAGATATGGGAACAACTAAAGTATTCATCGACAGATGAAGAAAGAAAATATGTGTATTTACACACACACACAAATGTGGAATACTACTCAGCCATAAAAAGAGTAAGACCTTGTCATTTGTAATAATATGGATGAACCAAGAAGGGCTAATGCTAAGTGAAATAACTCAGACTGAGAAAGACAAATACCTATCTATACATGAAATCTAAAAAACAAAACAAAAGAATAAACAGAAAACAGACCCACAAATACAGAGAACTGCTGGGTGCCAGAGGGGATGGGTAGGAGGATGGGCAAAATGGCTGAAGGGGAATGGGAAATACAGGCTCCCAGTTAGGGAGTGAATGAGTCCTGCAGAAGAAAGGTATAGCACCGAGAATATAATGAATGGTACTGTAACAGTTTTGCATGGGGACAGAACGTAGCTACACTTGGCGGTGGGCACAGCACAATACACAGGTCTATCACTAGTGCCATATACCTGAAATATTAATATTTGTAATATTATGTATCAACTATACTTCACTTGAAAAACACAAACAAGGGGCTCCTGGGGGGCTCAGTTGGTTGAGCATCTGACTCTTGGTTTCAGCTCAGGTCAGGATCTCAGGGTCGGGAGATCAAGCCCCTTGAGCCTGACATCACTGGGCTCCACACTCAGTAGGGACTCTGCCTGTCCCTCTCTCCCCCCTTCTGCCTCTTCCCCCACCCCATCCCCACCCCACTCTTTCTCTCAAACAAGTACATAACAAATCGTAACAAAACAAAACACAGAGGGGTGTCTAGCTGGCTCAGTGGGAAGAACATGTAACTCTTGACCTCGGAGCTGTGAGCTTGAGCCCTGTGTTAGGTGTAAAGATTACTTAAAAATAAAATCTTAGAAAAAAACAACCCCACACAAACAACACACACACACAAGGCTGATATGACAATAAGCTAAGGAACAGATGGAAGAAAAGTGCCATGAGTCTTATGAGCTGTCATGGGATCTGTCCCAGCATCAAAAAAGGACAAGCTTCCACTGTGTTGCACTTGAATGGGAGCCCTATGAGAACAGGGCTGGCTCCTGCTCACCCTCCAGGTCTCCCTTCCCTGTCACCATTCCCTAATGGCTCTTACTCAAAAGGGCTCTACTCTCTTTCTTCATAAAAGTGATCACATTTTGGAACACTCTAAGTATCTGGGACTTTGGCCTGCAATGTGAAGGCCTATCTCCCTCCACTGGGCTGTAAGCTCTGTGAAGACATGAAGGAATATTTTAGTTTACCCAGTACCCAGTTTATGGCACATACCAGACAAATGCTCAGTAAACAGTGAATGGGTGAAGTCACCCCATCTCCTCCATCAACCATGCTGAGATCCATTATTTAAAACTGGTGAGAAGGCTTCACCTTCTCTTCTCCCTCAGTATATTGCTCTACCTTTCTGTTCTCTGTAACTCTTTTCCTTCCTCCTCCATTTATCCCAAACCCACCAAAAGGGACACAGACAGGAAACAAACACCCCTGGCCGCCAAGCCCACTTAGGAGAACTCCCACTGCTTTGGTCTCTATCCTGATGAACGTTGGCTTGACAATCTGTGAAGAGCTGGAAACATTCTCATCCTCTCCACTGCGGTATAGCACAAGTGTGAGCGCCCTGCTGGAATGATGCGACCGGACTGCGCGGTGACAGAGTCCCCTCCCCCTACCCGTTTTCCTGGGTGGAAAGCGCTTCCCCTCGCAGAGAAAGTTTCCATCCACAGAGAGGCAGTGAGCAATGTAAAACATTACAATCATTTTTCCTCCAGCTATTTCTAGGCACACAAATAACATCTAAGGACTCAAGGCCAGCTTGAGAAAACAATTGAACCAGGAAATACTGAAGCCAGTGTGGAGGCAACAGAGCCTTAAAAAGTTAAAGTTGAGGGCAATGGCTTTATGGAGGTTTTCCTGGCTTTTCCCAGACAGACAGGTCCAAATGCAATGCTCAATAAGGATCATTTTCTGTGGGACCATTCCTACAATTATCAGGGCCTCAATCAGAGCTTAGAAAAAAAATTATACAAAGTTTTCAGGGGTGTTAAAATTTTTTTCACATCAACGAATGTGTTGCACACCAAGTATAGCCCATTTTCCTGCAATCCATCACAGCCCTCAACAGTAATGAGTGCGACACTGTAGCTTTTCTGTCTACAAAGATCTCAAAAATTGGTCTCTTTCTCAAAACCTGGATGGCCAATATCCTCCAGAAGTCCAACTGAAGCAATCATTCCTAAATGTGTACTTCTGTACATCTGCCATCTGGGTGCAAACCTGGAATGGGAGTTACTTTTCAGTGTTGGCCTTGGTTCACCAGGTTACTGCATGTGCAGAAGGGCTGCCTTTGTATGTGAGTGTGGTTTGGGGCCTTCTGAAACAAAAACAACAAAAAAGAAACTTTCTACTATTTTTGTTCACCGAAACATGGAGCCAGATCCTAAAAACAGGACATGGTGAGAGGAATCTTGAGGAGCCAACTATTAATTATCTATACTCATGGGGGGGGGGGGCGGTTTCCAAAGATGGAAAACCTCAGATAAGGCAGCCCCTTTTCACTGCCATTCATTTCAACCAACCACCTTTTATCCAGAGCGGTCAACAAGGAACAAAAGAAAGTGGATTTTCTCCATCCCAGTAAGAGGATTAAACAGTAGCAATCCAGTCAAGAGGAAAGAAGGAACTTTTGGAGAGGCAGAGAGGATGGAGAGCATGCAAATATCCAAGGTCAGAGGTCACAAATGAGTGGCTCTTGGGGCCAAAAGGGCTCTATTTTGTATGGATGGCAGGTTGTTGTTTTAAGTTGAATTAATTGTCTCATAAAAACTCTGTTCCAGGGGCGCCTGGGTGGCTCAGTTGGTTAAGCGACTGCCTTCGGCTCAGGTCATGATCCTGGAGACCCGGGATCGAGTCCCACATCGGGCTCCCTGCTCGGCAGGAAGCCTGCTTCTCCCTCTTTCACTCCCCTTGCTTGTGTTCCCTCTCTGGCTGTGTTTCTCTCCGTCAAATAAATAAAATAAATAAAATCTTAAAACAAAAACAAAACAAAAAAAACACCTCTGTTCCGAATTATTAGATAATCAAGTCCCAGACCCTCCTTCCCACCTGGCCAAAAGCAGATGAAGCTAAGCAGTGGCTCCTCCATCCCTACCCAGGCTACTTCACTGGTTTTTGTCACCTGCCCTAGGATAATCCAGGACCACAGTCCCTCGTCTCCAGAAGAAAATCAGAAGCACTCACATCCATTCTCCTCGAAATGGCCCAAATGACAGGACCACCCACTCAGCATGACAAGCTACATGGCAGGGCAAAGCCACCCCCCCACTCAGCTTCCAGCTGCATCTGGCCTCTTCCCACGGACCCAGAGATGACCTGAAATCCCAGGTGGGAGTGGAAGGTGCTCTGTGGTCCCCAGGTCCCCTAAGTAAAAACATCAAATTCCCTGGAGGACCTCGGAGCCATTCTCTCCAGGCATTTTAGCCAATGGTGGGGCTGCGGGGCGGAGATGGGGCAAAGGTATGGTCAGGAAAATGTTAGAAACAAGATACATTGGCTCTGTGGGGCCCAGGAGAAATGAGTCCCCCTTCAGCTGCCAGCATTTTCCAACTGGTGCTAAGAGTGAACAGCTATTTCCACTAAAGATCAGAAAAGCACTGAAGTTTCCATACATTGAAGATCAAGTCTTGAGATTTTTGGCTGGGCTGCAACAGCCTCTCCCTCCTTCCCTCAACTCTTGCTTCCACCTAATTAGCAAGTGAGCTAGCATTCCAAGGGATGATTTCCAAAGTGCTCCCAAAGAACAAAATCCCAGGACTACAACCGTGAGGGTCTCAGCCCAGGACTGTTACCAGCCCAAGGCAACACAGGGCTCAGCTTCCTGACGTTACCACAAAAATATAGATGCCTCCAGAGTCAAGCAGCAGCTTGAACAAATCCAAGGGCAACTACCTTCCCAGGCGCTGGCTGTGGTTTTTGCCACCACCCCACCATGATCTCCACCAGCTCCTCCTCAGCTGCCTCTCTCACACACGCACACATAATCTAAGTAAAAACAGCACGCTTACAGCTTCTAGACTTCCTCTACCCATCTACTCAAGACCAGACTGAAGAGCCACCAAAACTTTTCACACACACACAGTATAGATGCCACAAAGGGGGACACCTGTAAACTCTGGCTTCCATGACCAGGAGAGGCATCCTTCTTGCCCATGTCATTCTCTCTCCAGTGGCATGTCTCCAGCCAGGACAGTTCCAGAAAAAGCTGGATCCCATGGTGACCCCAGAGCCTTGGGGAACTTATGAACCCACACAGCAGGAACCAAACGCTCAGGATTCACCCGGAGGTCAATTTATGAGAGAACAGTGAACCAAAGGCCACATTCACATGTACACATCACCTTAACATCCAGTTCACTTTTGCCATTAATTCCACTTCCCCTCCAGAATGTAAGGGCTATGAGGCCAGGAGCCAGGCTGGTTTTCTTTCTTGCTGTCTCCACCCTAACACAGTGTCTGGGGTAAGTAGTAGTTCAGTGGATGGGGGAACAACAACAAAAATACTAACAGATCACAGGATGTGAATGGCAGGAAACTTACAGGGCTCTTGTATTTAATCCTCAAACTTCCTTCTAAAGCTGTTAGGATGTTTTTTAAGGAGAGGAAGGGGTAGGGGGCACTCCAAACTGTATCCTGATCCTGCATTAGCATTTCAGAAGTTTCATCAAGAGCCCGGACTGTGCAAAGATGAAAGGAAACGCCGCATTATAACCTCCTCCCAGTAAATCACCCACAGTTTATTTGGAATTCTGTGGAGCGGGCACCTCAAAAGACATAACTCTCCTTAACCAGGCCTGATCTTCTTCTCACTGCCTTCTGCCATATAAATAGCAAGCCAGCTTGCATATTTTGCATTAATGTCTTCATGCAGGGCTGGTTTGAGTTTATTTTTGTTGCTTTCATTTTAAAACTGTGTTTATGCCTCTCTGTTAGACTTCCAGCTAGAAGAAAAATGACAAGATGCTAAGCTTGTCCTTTTTTCTGAGATGCTCCAGACGGTTCCTGGAGGCACATGGGAAGATTAACAACTTATAGGTGCCAACTCGTTAGCACTGGGTAGTTTTCCAAAATGGTTTTTGTGGAAGAAACAGACACACGAAACTAGTCCTGTGTCTCAGTTTCCATGGAGCCTCAGTATTGCAACGGAGCCTCTTCTCATTCTCAGAAAAGCAGGCGCATTTACCTAGTGCTGAACTTAGCACCCTGCCTTCCCGGCCACAAATCCCACTATAAAGAAAAGCACTAAATGTGGAATGGCTCAGAAAAGGCTGTCTCTGAAAAAGGCAGCAGCATTTTGAGGAGCAAAAATAGCTAGAGAGGATTTTTTAAACTTGGAAAAGTTGAACCCAGCTAAGAATATTTCAAAGACCCCCCACTTGTGATTTCCCTCCTGCCCTGCTTTTCAATTGACCTGCCTCTTCTGGAGACAGCTACACACACACACACACACACACACACACACACTCACTCACTCACTCACTCTCCCTCACAAACTCCTTTTTTAAACCCACCAACCCTCCTCCCCCAAAGCCAGGCTCATGGTGACATCACCCCAGGTCTGCCTCTTTGGCAGGGTCACTGATATTGTTTGCAGTTGATTTCCTGCAAAGGTTCTTAAGGCAGGAAACCAGTGCTGTGCCTTGAGTCCTCCGCCTGTTCTGAACCATCCTGTCAAGTCGAAACAAAGGCTTTTTGTGTTTTTTCCTTTTAAAAAAACAAAACTTCCCTGTACTTTTAATGAGCACCTTAATTACAGCTGAAGAATTAGGTACATATTTACGGATGACCTCATGACTACTGATAATTAGCAATCTGAAAGACCTGGTGCATCTCTAGCACCTGGTTCCCCTCCTTCACCCCCTCCCAGAGGGGGTCAGGTTAATTACTGAGCTTGACCTTCTAAAACAAAGTGGGTCTGGCCTGGTTGGTCCCCTCCCCCAGGGCTCCCAGGCAGAAAGGGGCTCTTTCCTTCTCCTGAGTGGAGAAGGGAAACTGCGTCAGAGAGGGCTGATTTGCCCAGGATAATGATGTAGGAGGGGTGACAGGTTTCTGGGGGGCCCCACTCTCAGTGTCGACAAGTTTTAATTAACGCCTGGGCTAATTCAATCCTGGCAGAGTCAAGGGGAAGAAAACTAAAACTGCTCATCTCAGAGGGAGAAAGTGTTTAGATTCGCAGAGTCCCAGTGGTGACGGAGGGGTGCCTTCCAGGGAGAATTCTTCATATCTGTGCTTCAGGTTCTCCTGGCCTGCGAATCCCAAAAGGAGGTGCAGCCAACTCTGGCTGTGTGAGAGGGGTGTGCCGGGCCAGATTTGGGAAGTGCAACCCGGGTGGCCCTCTAGCAGGGTCCTGCCTGCACCCCCATCCATCCGTTGTCTCTCCATTTAACATTTTCCAATTTCCAAATTTGCTGTGGGCCTGTGCCCTGTTAGGGGAGAGGCTGGGAGGCGGACATTCTCCTCATTCTTTTGCCTTATTAGGTTATGGATTTGATTGCTTTTGGGGGGGATAGGGGCTAAGTTGAGGAATGGCATCAGGAAGTGACCTCGGGAAGGGGGGGCAGGAGGAAGGCAGTAAAGAGGATGGAGGGGCAGGCGTGAGAAGCACTGGGGAAGGAGCTCTGGAAGGGGAATGGCTCCGTGGGATGTCCCGGGTCAGCCGCTGGGCATGGGCTCATGCACACCTCTACACACTGTCTGACAGCATTTCTGCAGAGTTATTTTTGGGGTTATCAGTGAGATGCTTTTCCTCTTTCTACATCATTACCAGTTGAGAGAAAGTAGTGTGACCTGGGGCTGTGGGCTGTTTCTAACTTGAATGGATAATGATATTGTGTGTGTGTGTACACGTGTGCACGTGTGCGCGTGCTTAGGGGACAGGGAAAGAAGGTGACCCACGGAATGAGCCCCTGGGCTGATCCCAAACTTAATCACAAACCGTGTTACTCATGAAAAAGCACCACCAGCACTGCCTGTAGCTCATCCAGACATGAAACTGTTCAGGACTCCAACTCAGAAAGCAGCAGCTACCTCCTAGGTAAAGAGGCCCAGATGGACTCACAGGCTGGGGAGAGGTCCTGTCACCTGCAGCTCAAGGGTGGGCTGCCACCTGACAGGGGCTTTGTCTCTGAAAGTGCTGGCTAGGTTTGAAAGTTCAGAGCTCCCTGGGGGAGGACGTTAGTGGGCCCATGTTCTGGCTTCCCACTGAGCCGCACAATTCAGCAGAGCCCTTCAACTCCCTTAAAGAGAAGATACGGCAGCAGAATCCCTGGCTGCAGGTTGCTCAGTGGCCGACATCGTTCTGAGAAGCTCCATCTACTGAGCACCGTGTGCGAGGTGCTTTACATCCACTGCATCTCACTTGATGCTGGAATCAGCCTGCGAGGTAGGACAGGACCCTTTCCAAAGGAGGACACTGAGGTTTGACTCTTATCGCTTGCCCAGGTCACATGGCCAGGAGGCAGACGGAATGGGGGCAGAATCGAAGTCCATCTCCATCTTAAAGGCTGTGCTCTGACCCTCTGCCCACCACACACCTTCCACTGCCACCCGGGTCTGTCACTAGAGCACAGCTTGGAGACAGAGGTGCGGGAAACATCCTCCCACAGGAGCTGCAGCTCTTCAACATCCCCGCCCAGGCTGCTGCTGCTTCGGCCAAGAGAGAGCCGGAATCCCGGTGACATCTGAGCTGCCTCCTCTAGGGCGGTGGGTAGGTTGGCTGCTATCGGTTAACCCACTAGCTGAGCAGGCAGCTCTTCCCAGAGCCTGGGTTTATGCAAGAAACTTTGTGACGCTGGGTATTCTGCTACTTCTCCCTGAGAAAGCTTTCTCCCAAAAAGGTAGGTAGAGCAAAGCATTCTCCAACTACAACTCATGAGCCCCAGGTCCTCTCCTCAAAGGCAGCCCACCTCCTTAACATTGCAGCCCTTCAGAAGCAGGGTTGGGGTGCATCTGGGTGGCTCAGTCGTTAAGTGTCTGCCTTCTGCTCAAGTCATGATCCTGGAGTCCCAGGATCAAGCCCTGCATCAGGCTCCCTGCATGGTGGGAAGCCTGCTTCTCCCTCTCTCACTCCCCCTGCTTCTGTTTCCTCTCTAGCTGTGTTTCTCTCTGTCAAATAAATAAAGAAAATCTTAAAAAAAAAAAAAAAAAAAGCAGAGTTAGGGGGCACCTCTTAATGATGATCAGACAGACCCTACCTCAAAGCCATACCAAGCTGAAGCTGGAGGAGGAAACAGACTGGCTGTGCTGATATTCTGCAGCTCCCTCCCCCACGGGGACAAGCAGTGCTTCAGTGCCCAAGCCACAAACACTGGGTGGTTCCAGGTGACACTTGCCACCTCACCATCCCCGCCAAACCATCTGTGACAAATCTGCTGATCCCAGGCAGGGTCACAGTCAAGTGGATGATTTCAGCCACTACTTTACTTGCAGGAGCTGAGCGACATCACAGCTCTTAAGCAACATCTGAAGGGAGAAAGACCCAACCTAAACCATGCAAAGAAAGAAGCATGGGCCAGCCACCCAAACCTTATCTTGCAGCAGGGCCAGAGGGCAACTCAAGTATTGTCTATTCTGGAAAAGCATATCAAGGGCATTGCACTATTTGAGTCACACATTTGGCCATGGGCACTTGAATGAACTGTTGTAGGGTTGTTTTGTTTTGTTTTTTTAAACACACTGGAGTATTTCTGGGGATGGGAACTCTAAGTGCCACAAGGCAGCTCTAAGGCCTTTATTTAGGGAAAAGAATAGCACCTGTAAGCCAAGCTAAGCAGGCAAAAATAAACTTAAGGCAGAACACTTGCCGGCTACCGCCATTCCAGGGAAAGCATGTTAACAGCGGCCCACCAGGCCAGGCAGGCTGTCAGGAATCAGCCTCATTGGTCTGTGTGAGCTCCACACAGAACTGCTTCTCCCAGCCGGGAGTGGTCCCCTGGACCAGGCAGCATCATACACCTGGAGGGGACATAAGGCACAAGGCCTGGAGAGACTTTCAGACCTAAAAAAGCCAGTCTCTCTGTTTCTTTTTCTGATGCCTGTGCTTTTTTGAAGGGGCTATGAGCAAGCTGAAAGTAAATGCCCTCTCAAAAATTAGGGCAGACTCCCACAGGCGGAGGGGTCTAGCCGGTACACAACAGCCATGGCAGTGACAGGACCCATGAACGGCTAAGAATTCAGACCCTGCGGGGGGGGGGGGTGTCTGAGGTCCCAAGGTGCAGCTGAGATATACCGTACATGGTGCCTTGAAGGTGAAACTCCCGGAAGATAACGTTCATCAGGGGAAGGAACCAGTAGGACGGCTCCAAAGAGACACCTGAGGGGTTACTGTTCCAACTGCACACCAGAGATACCATAACGCCTCTCCCAGAAACTGCAGGTAGCTGGGGCAAAGGCCCACCCCTCCTGCACACTCACCTCCTTTATGAAAGTTTCCATGACTGACCCCACCTGCCCTTATGCACCCCTTTCCTCTCCTGGGACACGGTTAGAGTGCTGTGGGCTTTTCGGTGTGCCGCTTAGTGTCCTCCTGAAGTCTCATGTGGCTCTGCTCTCTCCCTGACTACCCTGTGAGCTCCTGGAGAGCATGGCCTGGGTCTCCGGTTTCTCTCATACCCCCAAAGGCTCGGCGCAGAGCTCTGCTCTGCAGAGGGGCCCAGCAAGGGCTGTCGTCTGGCCCTGGCGGTCATGTTTCTACCTGAGTGCTGGACTCCAGGGCCTGTGAAGCCCCAACTCATGTTACACAACATGCTGGGTGGCTAAAAAATGCGGACCTACCTTTGGTTGGCGGCTCCCATTTCTGCTACCCAAGTGACAACTACTGAAGGCTTTCAAAAGACCTTCCAAGTCTTCACAGTGTGATGGAAAGAGACAGCACTTCTGCCCTCTCCTCCCACCACCCACCCCCCGCCACCGCCCTGGGCCCCAAGAAAGCCTTTTCTATCTGTAGGAACAGCCTGGAGTGGGTTCAGCTCAGCATAAATGCATAATAAGCCACCCACCGTGGAAACTTACAGCTGTATCCCAAACGTGGGGTAGGGTTTGATATAATCAGCCACGTTTTCCACTTGCCATATACTTTCTTCCCACTCTGCACAGGTTTTATAAAGGGGAGATTTTATTTTTGTATTTAAGGGGATAAAAATAAACATGCACACGCTTATCTCCCCTCCTATACAGCTACTTAAAAGATTTAACAAGTTCACACGGGTATGCTGCCAGGAGGATGGAAACCTTGCCATCTTCTTTCCAGCCGAAGCAGCTGGGCCTCCCATGCTGCAGGATGCTTTCACACTCATTCGCTCCTTTAGATCCTGTCAACAGGGATGACTTTTGAGGCCAAATCGCATGACAGGCAGGGCAGAGAGAACCCCAGACCATGTACACAGTGGACGCTTATGATCTGAGAACTCAGCTTCTTGGGTGCTGGGTGCAGGGTCAGGAGTGTCTACTGATAGCCCAGAGCATGTGGCTGGTTCCTCGCTCTCTGAGTAAAAGCCACATAACTAGTCTGACAAGTATGCCTTCAAATGAGAAGCCATGGGCCAAATGAAAGCCTCAGGATTATGGACTGGACTGGCTTGGGGGTGGGGGTGGGGGTGGCTGGGACGGAAGGCTGAATACCTCAATCAGCCTGCATGTGTGTCTCTCTGAACCGGAACCACACCAGCAACCCTTCCACCTGACCAAAAGAGATCAGGGGGAAACACTAAGTACATGGAAGGGGGATATACAGAGAAAAGGAGGTCCTAGGAGAAGAGCCAGCTTAAAAAAAAAAAAAATCAGGCTTCCTGACTTCCCACTTCAAAGAGGGAACCACAACATTTTACCAAAGATGTTTTATAAATCAAGCGGCCTCTTGATGGAACAGAAAAGGACTGGAATTTGTTCATAGGGTAAGAGTGAAGTTCTCGAAAGAGACACTACAAAGCCCCATGAGCTCGCAGTGCTGTAAAACTCCAGATTCAAAAGTTACTAACGCTTTAATCAAACACAGGTGTCTACTGCAGCATCGAGCACAGGGATAATTGAAGCTTTTGTTTGGTTTAATGCTCCATCTCCCAGGGTTCCCACTTTAGAAGTCAGGTCTGGTTAGGCCAGTCCAGGGGCTCTGAGAGCCTAGGATTACAGGGCCAGAGTCCTGGGAGCATGAGGTTCCTGGCCTCATGGAGTCTAAGAGGCACTGAGTTTGCTCATAACCATTCCCCACAAGAAAGCTCTAAGAGATCTGGCTGGGACCATCTTTTCTACATGTCCTGCTCTGGCCACCACACTTTCTTCTACCCTGCTTGGAATAGCCTCCCCATAGTGCTCACTTGGCTCCCTTTTTCTAATCCCTCGGGGAATAACTCAAATGTCCTGTCTTCCAAGATCTTCCTTTTGATCTCAAGTACCTGCACTGCACCCGACTCCCCCCACCCACCTAACCTCAAGCCATTCCCAATCACTAGACCACAGAATATGGATCTAAGAGCAAAGGCTCAAAAGCCAGACCTTCCAGGTTCAAATCCCAGCACTGTCGCAAGGGCAAGTCACTTAAACTTCCACAGATACATTTCTGCCCCTGTCCAGTACAGGTAACAACCCCTACCTCCCAGGATGACATAAGTCCACCAGGCAGAGCACTCAGAATAGCGCTGAGCACAGGGTAACACACAAGGGATTACTACTATTTAATTCACAACATACCACACTGTCTGTTCTGAAATTACCTGGTTTTATTTACATGCTTGCTCTCTGTCTCCTCCACCAGCTTACAAACAGACCAAGAACATAAAGAAATGAGATGGAAGATGGTTTGCATCTGGCACCTGATTTCCTTGGTGGCCACCAGCCAATCCCAAAATGGGGAGCAAGTTCCCCAAATTGCCCACATGCTGACATCACTGAACCCAGAGAGTCTGAATAGCTACTCAGAAGTCTCATGTTTAAACAATGCCTGGAATGTTTGATAGACACATGCACTTATTTTTAGGCAAGAAACTTGTCTCCTAGCTAACCCTGTGGCCCTAGAGCAGGCCGTATTTGGCAAGTGTTGTTTTGTGGTTATTAAAGAGGTCCAGAACTTTCCCAATTCTAAGGTAGCTGCAAAGAGAACTCCATGCACTTCAAGTCTTCTGTTTTTATGGTCAAAGCTTGTTCCCTCTGAATCTCTAGGGTGTTACTGGGCAGGAGGTAAGAGCCGAGTGCCACCCCTAGACATTACACAGCTTTGGGCCAGGGTCTCTTAACCAAGTGTCCCTAAAATGGATCACAGCTCTCAAAGGACGGAATTCTTTTCTGGGGACTGTCTCTGTATCAGTGAGGTAAAGACAGTTACACAAGGAAAGGGATAATTAGTTTCCCAAAATGGTCAAGAAGGCCCTCCCCAAACCCACTGAGGTATTTCCTCTCACTCTAGCAGCAGACACAGTGTTGGGCTGACTACAGGCCTGACATCTCTGAAAAAGACATCGTGATACAGACCTTTCTGTTTTACAAAAGTCAAATCCTACCAGACTTGGCAGCATAGTGCAAATGACCCAAAAAAAGGAGGGGGGGGTGCAGAAAAAGCCTCACAATCCTAGTGATGTTTACCATCTGGATACCTTCCAGGACTGGTTAGCAGACCGCCTGTAAAAAGGTTGATTCATCAAACTGCCCTTGAACCAGCGTGGAAAACCAGCTGCTTCCAGACATTTTGAATTTTAAAACTGAGTTTATACCATAAGCCAGAACTGGAAGATCATACAAGCCTATAAAATTAAAAAAAACAAAAAAAACCCTGACATTTCCAAACACAATCCATACCAGCAACAGCCCAACAAGCACTTTGTAAAAGTATTTAATATTATCACCAGACTCGAGTTTTAGGGTGGCTCAGTCAGTTAGGCGACTGCCTTTGGCTCAGGTCATGATCCCAGGGTCCGGGGATCTAGTGACTCCTCAGGCTCCCTGCTCAGCAGGGAGTCTGCTCTTCCGTCTTCCTCTGCCTCTTTCCCCCCTCCCCGCCCCACTCATGCTCTCTCTCAAATAAAATCTTAAAAAAAAAAAAAAATACTCAATTTCTTAAAGGAAAGAGTAACAGGGAGAAAAAAGTGTATTTACTGTCAGAGTTGGGGTAGGAAGGATGTGGATTTTTTTTTTTTTTTAATGTTATCATGGAATAAACTGCACTTGGGATTTGCTGGAAACTTTAGAGTCCTTTTTAATTTGTCAGTGTTTATGAACGCAGGCAAAAGATGCAAGCACATTTTGCCCTGCTATTAAGAAGTCACATAGCTGAGATTCCAACTCTAAATGCCTAGAGAAAAAGTACACGTCCTGGCCACAAAGCCAACAGCAGCTTTCCTGTTGTCTGCCTTTCCTTCTCCCCCTCTCCTTCACACACACTCCTCATGGATCAATAAAACAGAGTGGTGTGACTCCTGCCCTAGGAAACAGTCTCCAAGTCCACCTACCCGGCATGGCCACCATGCCTGCAGATATTTTTCTGGGACACCGGCTGGCAGCATATTTCTGCCCAGGAGCCCAACATTCCACCATCAATGCTGCCTCTGGTGTGGAGGCATTCCCCAAAACAATTAGTAAGCGACTTGGTTTCCATGGTGATATCAACTAAATACCTTTTACTCACATCCAGATCGTAGAGCACTCATATGCTGAGTATTACACATGCACAGACTGGGGCAATGACTCTGACAGAAGGAGGCTTCCAGCACTGCCCTTGTTGCCGGGTCAAAGGGGTCCTGTCATTCCATACCCACCAACCCTCCCAAAGTGAGAGCCCCTCAAGCAACCTCCCAGCATAGCTGGCTGTCAAATCACCTTCAAGCCTCCTCCTGTAATGTTTCTTCAAACAGCAACTTGGCCTCCTCGGCCATCAGAATGATATACATATCCAAAAAAAAGAAAAGAAATGCATCCAGATCATTCCTGTTGTCCCTCCATCCTGGATGGCTGCTCATTAAGGAGTTCTTAAATCAGAGTCATCTTTGCTCAGGAAGTGCCACGTGAAAACTCTTTATCTTAGGCTTCTTGGAGATTAAAAAAATCAGATCGTTCTCCTCACAGGTGGAGAACAAGGAGCAGGGCCTACTGCCTGCCTTCCACACTGCCTCCCACCCACCTAGAACGTGGCTTCCACCCACTCTCAACAGCCATTGGGGATGGGGAGAAGATGAAAAGAAAAACCCACTAGAAAGCCAGTGACAGACATCACTCAGACCCACACCTTTGGGGGGGGGAACCTTTAAAAAGCATAAAACAAACCACAATGTCTTCTTTATTCCTGCCTGAAGCTGAAGACACAAATGCTATTGTATGGCTGGTGTTCTAGCATCCCATTCAATCATTTCAACACCATCAATGATATTTCCCAAGATGACTTCATTGTGTTCCGCGAGTCGTAACTGCCACTTTCTACTCCTTCTGCCCTGGGTGGATAGTTCCACTGGAAAACAAAGAATCTGTTCTGCTCTGATATTTGGAAGAAAAACATTTAAATAAGCCTTTCTTAACTCAGCGGGAGGGCACTGCTTTCCTCTCAGAATCCAGGATTCAAATACCCAAACAGCATAGCAGTGTATTCATGGGGGGTTGGGGAGCCAAACTTCCAGTGGGTATGTGTACAAAAACCACAACCTTAAAAAGAAAAGGCTATGCGAGGGGCAAGTAATAAGATCACAATTCTTATATTTACAACATGGCCCCGGGTTCTTAAAAAACAAACAAACAAAAAACCCTAACATCTGAAAGCAAAGATAAATCCACTATCATTCAATCTTGAGTGAGATGTGGGACGTGGGGCAAGCAGGATGGGCGGTGTGTTCCTGGGTAAGTCACGCTCTCCTCACACTCGTGGAATGTTTCCAGGGTCAAGTGAGATGGTTTTTTCCAAGTGTGGCACACACACGGGAGATTTTTTTTTTTTTAAGATTTTATTTGTCAGAGAGAGAGAGAAAGCAGGCGCACAAGTGAGCATAAGCAGGAGGAGCACTGGGCAGAGGGAGAAGAAGACTTCATGTTGAGCAGGGAACTTGACTTGGGGCTCAATCCCAGGACCCTGATATCATGACCAAAGGCAGACACTTAACCAATGGAGCCACCTAAGCGTCCCTGGACAAAATGATTATAAAAACAAAAAACAACTATGTAGGGGACACCTGACTGAACCACCCAGGCATCCCAACACATGGGAGATTTTAAGGGTTAGCCACATCCTACATTAAATTGTGAATCAACATAAGATTCTTTCTTTGATTCACTTATAAACCTTCTGATTACTTCAAAGAGAAAGTCTCTGCTCAGTACTGTGGGTTAGCTCCTAACACTTGCCAATCTCTTTTTTTAACAAAGGGAGCAGGCCCAGAGCCTTCAGCAGGAATCATACCTAGCTAGAATTTAATGACATTGTTGTTCTCAGCCTGTTTATTTCCCCAGTTGTCTTCTATTTAAGGCCAGGGAAGCTGGGTTTTTCATTTATCATACTTACATAACTCGTCCTTTTAAAACTGAAGAAAGGCAAATTGACTTAAAGAAAAGTTTTAAGCATATAAAGGTGGGTATGGAAAAATCACAAATGACTGAAGTTTTTTACACAGGGAGATAAGTGTAGGAGCGAGGATGGGTGGCTGCTGCTCCGGCTGGAGAACCATGGTCTCTTCTGGAAATGGCAGGATGGCCCCTCACGGTGGGGGGTGAGGGAACGACGATGACGGGGGACTCATTCCAGAAAGGCAGGAGCCGGCACAGAATAGGTGGCAAATAGCAAATCTCCAATAAACTCAATCCACTGGCTTTCCAACAACCCTTCAATAAATGATGCCTAAGATAAAGACCACTGGCTTCTTCCAGAGTAACTGCTGCTCAGGACTCAGGATAAGACAACCAAGTTACACCAACCAGCTTTCCAAGACTTTCCCTGGACATTCCAAGTTAATGCATCGATTGTTTACAAAGGAAGGGGGAAGGGGAAGGGACATGAAAGAACAACACAACCAAAAAAGGCACAAGATGAATGCCTCGGAGATTTTTATAATCCCTGGGAGACCGCTACTTGGAGAAAACTTCCCCAGCACTGATGTAAGGACACCCTTGCCAGTTAAATTCAGGCAAAGATTTCCCTTTCTTCCTCCCAGTCAGCCGGTTAATTTCTCCCCCAGTAACACCTTCCTTTACACAGAGTCTGGAATTTGAAATGATTGTTTCCCTTGATTCACTGACCCTTACAGTCAGTGATACCTGGGATACTTACTAAAATGTAACTCATAAACCTTCTTAAAGCAAAGCAAGTGTTACTGTGGCACTCTCAGACACTTTGTAACAAATCCTGGCGCCTGGGCTGCCAACACTGTAAAACTAAGTTTCCTTATAACTGTGCTTTGATGTTTTCAACTTCAAACTCATCCTAAAGGAGACTGCTCTTCAGCTCTCAAACCACCCATGATATAAAGACGTCTTTCAAACCTCCATGGATGACAGAATTTGCATCCGTCTGGCCTACCTTTACCTTTCCTTTCCTTTCCCCTTTGGTAGGTCTGTATTTCAATGACCACCAGTGCTGAATTACCAGCTTGCTATCACCTGCCTCTTATTTCCATGAAAAAAGAAAAGGGGGGGAAGAGGAATTTAAGCAAGGTAACAGAAGTGTTTTGTTATTCTGTAAAATAAATACATAAATAAAGGCAGTGGGTGGGACCCTAAGGGAAGGGACTTAAATGTGACCAATGAGACCACGGACATGATTAAGTGACAGAAATGCGGATAGGGGAATGGGACACTGGTCTAGAATATGCTCAATGCCAGGGAAGAGACAAATATGTTGATATTTTGGCTACTCAGAAAACTTGACGGAGTAAGCGATCTGAGGGTAAACAGCTGTTCCCTAATTATTTCTGCCCTTCTCCTTTCCCCTTCCCTCCCTACCAAAAACAGAAGCAGCAAAGGAATCCTTGTTTTAAGAACCCGAAGATCTGGTCAAAGGCTTGTAGAATTCCCAGCACACTGTAAATCAATGCAGCAAAAGCTGAAAGTGTCTCCCTCAACAGTCTAAAAAATTCCTTGAGTCTTCTGAAATCCATTCTTTTTTGGATCCATTCTCTTTTCTGTCTTCTCAAAGACAGCACTGCTGGGTAACCTGGACTAATCAGGTAACGCTGAAAAACTGGGCTGTCTGGTCAAAGTCCACCACGACTGAAGGACAGAAGTCTCCCAAGCCAGAGGCTTCACACTAGTATCCAGACCTGCCTCTGCTCAAGAAGAGTTTTTGCGGGGCACCTGGGTGGCTCAGTTGGTTGGGCGACTGCCTTCAGCTCAGGTCATGATCCCGGAGATCCGGGGATCCGGGATCGAGTCCCACATCGGGCTCCCTGCTCCGCAGGAAGCCTGGTTCTTCCTCTCTCACTCCCCCTGCTTGTGTTCCCTCTCTGGCTGTGTTTCTCTCTGTCAAATAAATAAAATCTAAAAAAAAAAGAAGAGTTTTTGCGAGTGCCATTCTACATCTTAAATGACCTCCTGACTGCAGCTCAGGAGTTCAACAGTGCCGGGACAGTCCGGACCCTCAAACACGGCCCTTCACTTCCTGGGCAGTGTTCCTCCAACAGGTTCACCAAGCTTTCCCCACAGGAAAGCCCACTTAAGGCCAGGCAATCGGCTGCCCTTAAAGAAAACCATTTAGCATGAGTTCAAACCCGGGAGTGAGTCAGCTCCCTGCTGCCAAGGTGGCCTAGTGAGCCTCCTGGTTGGTCTTGGAAGCCGGAAGCAGGCAGAGGGTTTCAAAAGGCAGAGGGCAATCCTGGGTTACGGCCCTGGACCGCCTAGGATTAGCAGGCACCACTCCCAAGTCACCACACCAACTCTCACCTGAAGGAATGTCACTGCCTTCACCAGACGCACTTCCTCCCAGACCTCACATCTTCAGCAGTCATCAGAAAAGTCATGTTCTAAGACCCATTTCCAGGGACTGGAGAGGGAATGGAGGGCTTAGTAGCCGAGTAGCTTCCCCAACCCTTCTCCCAAGAGGGCAGAGTACAGTTGCCCCCCTCCCATCTTTACAGTCTTATTTCTAGATGACAATTAAGTTTGATGGGGTTTTTAAAATCTTTTTAATTATTATTTAATCTTTTTTTATAGGTATGTTATTTAATTTTGAAAGCCGCTATGGACCTGTCAGTCTTAGCCAGGTCCTAAGAGGAAAGCAATTAGAGTAATGAAACAAAGTAACAGATGGCTACTTTAAGGCCTCTATTGTCAGCCTTTAAAAAAAAACACAAACAGGGGCGCCTCAGTGACTCAGGTGTTTAAGCGACTGCCTTCGGCTCAGGTCAAGATCCCGGAGACCAGGGATCGAGTCCCACATCGGGCTCCTTGCTCGGCGGGAAGCCTGCTTCTCCTTCTCTCACTCCCCCTGCTTGTGTTCCCTCTCTGGCTGTGTTTCTCTCTGTCAAATAAATAAAATCTTTAAAAAAAAAAAAAAAAACCACAGACAAACACCTGCTTGGAGAAAAACAAAATACTACCAGAACTTTCAAATAACTAACCCTTAATACAGCCGGAACCAAAGGTCAGAGGGCTAAACACTAAATCCCCATAAACTGATGTTTCAATTTCAATGAACAAGGGAGCTTAGCTACGGAGCCTTTCTTCTTGCTATGCTAGAGGTCATGTGGAGGAGCCGACAAGAGATCTCTCCTGTCCAGGTAAGCAGGGAGGAGCAGCCAGGCTGCCCAGGACCCTTTCAGAAACTGGGAGAAGGAACTGTAGCCAAGGACTGTAACTGCTGGAGAATTTGCTCAGATCATGGGACCAGTCCTTCCCCCATGCCTCCAGGAGAAAACTTAGGGCCTTGTGTCAGAACTATTGCATAACCTACTTATCAGGTCGTACATTGGTTACAGGGGTCCCTAGAAGTCAGAGCAAACAGCTTCAAGTAGAAGTGAGAACCAACCAGAAGCCACACACACCTTGACTTAAACCAACCCTTAAAATTCCGAGAAGAATTCAATTCCACACATTTCATGGGACTACATCTATCCTGGGCACAAATTTTTAGAGTATGTGAGTACATGAGTGTACACAAGACACTCACAGGACAGCCATTCTCCCTGTGCCCGTGGCTCAGCCTTGGAGAGGCAAGAAGGGCAACAGGTCAGTCACTAACATGACATAGTAATGTAGAAAAATGCACCCAGACTGTTGGTGGTGGGAGTAAGTAGGGGGTTCCTCATCAAAGGGAAAGAACAGTACAAATCTGTGTACATATTTCTTTCCATTACTCCTTCCCCCACTTCATAAAGGATCCCTATTCCATAATAGGAAAGTGCACAGCAGTGAAGCAATATGTTTCCCCAAAGAACAGCTATGTGTAAATATTTGCTGCAGTGGGGTCTAAAGCAGGACATACTAGAATCTGACCCTTATTGAGAATTGAAAGCAGCTTGAATTAGAGGACACTGCGAGCAACCCTTTCCTTCAACCTTGCCTGGTCCTTGAAGAAGGGAAGAGGAAAAATAACACACAGCAGCAGGACCTTAGGGTTCCGGTGAGTCCTAGTTCCTGCCCAGGGCCTGAATGGTGCCCCAGCCTCACCCTGTGTGCAAGGGAAACTATAACCACGAAGGAGCACACACCCTAACTCCCAGAAGGGAGTGGAAATGAATGAGCTAGCAAAGAAGTCATCTGGGGAGGGGTAGAAGACAGGAAGGGAGGGAAAGGGAAAGTTCCCCCTCTCTCACACCTGAGAGAAGAGTCAGAGGCTCATTTTCCCAAGCACACCTGGAGCTGAACAAGACAGATCCCAGAAATATCAACAACCACTACCACTTGCGGCCCCCTGGTTCCCCTCCCAACTTTCCAAGTCTCTTGGCAATTCTTAACCTTTTCCAACCCTGCACTGTCTGGGGCAATAAATTATTGCTGTGACAGCAGGCTAGATCTCCCTCTCCCCTCAAAAAGCATTTCTATGTCAGATGATCTCAACCTGGTCACCCAGAGATAACTGGAGCAATGGAGAAGAACACTATCACCAACCTACCCCCCCCCACCCCACGATGAGGAAATTCAAGCAAAGGTTGGAAATTTACCCAAGGTTATGCCAGGCCCCACCCCAGGAACAGCTGCTCCTTTCACCCCTCCCCTCCCCCACACCAATTCACACCCTCAAGAGGCTTCCAGTCACACTCCCAGCTGCTCTCTTCCCCAGCTCCTTGCTCAAATCCCTTGAGTCTGCCCAAAATTCCTGACAAAACTCCACCAAATCCCCCCCCCCAAAATCCCCACACAGTACACATCCATTTCTGTAGCATCACAGGAGCCTCCTTCCGTCCTTCCTCATTTCACAGATGGCAGAACTGTACTAAGAAAGCAAGAGTCTTGCCCAGGACCACAAAACTGATGAGTAACAAATCTGGGAAGAAAATTCAGATCTTCAGAACATATTAAAAGTCTCTAACTTCAAGTACCTGCCACTCTCTTCACACACATTTAAACCACCTCTCCCAACACACACACCCACTCAACACACTCCTTTCTTTAGCTCTTTCTGCATACACTCAAACCCTCTCTCTTATTATCAGCTGAGAGCTCCCCTCCTCAACCACCCTAAATTATCCCTCCCCACAAACGCCTTCTCCAGGCCTCTCACTCCATTTGATCTCCCTTTCACTACTGTGGTCCCCTCTAAGTTGCTTCCATACCCCAACATGCCACCTGAAAACAGACCCTGCTTTAAGGGTCCCTTCACCCCCTCTCCCCCAAAAGACACAATTCTTGACACGCACTACTTCCTTCCTTATTCTCCTTCCCCCCACCTCAAAACACAGTCTGTAGTCCCGAGACTGTGTACCTCTAGACACCCTCCCCTCTCCAAATTCCTTTCTCAGTCCATCCATCACACACTGCCTTCCAAATGAGACTTTCGTTTTTCTAATCTCCCTCCCATTACCCGCCGTTCCGCCGCTCCCATTATCTCCAGCATGCTCACCTTTTCCACACTACCTTTTCCTTAGGCTCCTCCAACCCTTGGCTGAGCTTTTCAGTCTTCCATCAGTTCTTCAGAATCCCCTCTTGAAGACACCCCAGGTACCCTCTGCATCACCCTTCGGCCTCTCCATCCCTCATCAATTCCTCTTACTCCTCTTGTCCCCCAAATAGACCTCACCTTCCAAAACTTCCTACAGCTCCCTAACTTCTTTCATTCCCACCCCTACCCATCCTCACACCCCATGCCTCTCTCACACCCACTTCTTTCCTCTGCCCCTCTCATCTTCCAAGTCTCCCAGGTCCCCCCACTACTCTTCAGACTCCACATCCCTTTTTTAGTACCCCTACTCCGTCTTCAGACTTCCAGACTCTCCAACCCCAATCTTCTTCATACTTCTCTGCACTCTTCCATCTTCAAGCTCCTCTTCAGCCTCCCCCAACCATTAATTCCATTCTGGTCCACAAATTCCAGACTCCCCCATTTCTCTCTGCACCCCCAAACACCCTCTTCGCTCTCCCAAACACCCTCTGACCCTTCCACCCCGCCTCAGACCCCAATTCCACTTTAGAAGTCTCCAAGTATCTCGGTTTCCCCCAATTCCCGGCCAGATACTCCAATTTTGGGGAGCTCTCTAATTTTTTTTTGACACTTCTGTATTTCCTACAAGGCCGCCAATTATTTTTTCAGACTCCCCATTCCTTGGTCAAGTTCTACAATTCCTTCTCAGGATTACAACCCACTTCCCAGTCCCGCCAATTCCTTCTCATGACCTCCGATTCCCATCACAAACCCTCCAATTCCCTCTCGAGACCTCTAATCCCCTTCCCGGGCCCCAACCTCCCTCGGAAGCCCCACTTCAGGCCGTCTGGCTCGCGGGCCGCGCACCTTACGCTGCTGCTTCTCCCAGGCCGGGTCCAGCAGCAGGTCCCGGTCCCAGTCGTCCTCCTGGGCCATGTAGTCGCCCATGCTTCCCCCGCCGCCGGCGCCATTGCCCCCGCTGTTGGGGCCGTACTGGTACGACTGGTTCGCCGCGTGGTAGTCCACCATTCCGCCGCCTCTCGCTCGCCCACCAGACGGTCCGCTCCCGCCGCAGCTCCCGCCCCTCTGCCCGAGCCTCCGATGCGGCCGCCGTCGTCGCTTCAGCGGCTTCAGCCCGCCCTCCCCCAGCGCCTGCGCACTGCCCGTCGCGCCTGCGCACCGCGCCGCCGCCGCCGCCCTCCCGCGCGCGCGCGCCTCCTAACGAGAAAGGCTCTGGGACTCGCCTCGGAAGCTCAGCGCCTGCGCAGAGTCCACTTCCCCCACCGCTCCTTCAGTTCCCGTACGAGCCGTGTCCCCTCTCCCGCGTGAGCGCGCGCGTTCTCTGCGTGTGGGCGGGGCCAACATGAATGATTCACAAGGCGGGGTCTTGCCGTCAAGCCTTAACCTGCCCAGGCGTGCAAAGTGTATTCCCATTCAGCAACACAAATTCAGCAAATATTTTATTAATCGCCGACTGTATGCCAGATCATGTTTTACGCATTGGCATAAACAAGATAGACAGAAATCCCTGCCCTCGTGGAACTACGTTCTAGTGAAGGAAGATAACAAAATCTTTGCAAGTGTAGTCCAAGGTCGGATAAACGTCATGGAGAAAAATTAAGCATGAGTTGGAATGTCAAACGGCAGTCAGTGTAGGCTTTGCAGAAAAGGACATTTGGACACAGACCTGAAGGATTCACAAAACAGACTCAAGACTTAGGTAGACTGGAATAAATACCGGTTAACTGGGAAGGTAAAGGAGTTTGGGGATTTGTCTGTCTTCATTCATTCAACACGCATTTATTGAGCACCTGCGGTGTGCCAGACATTGCTCTTGGGTGCTAGCGATAGAGTGCTGAGCATGGTAAGCATGGTAAGATTAGTTTTCAGGCGGCTCACAGGTAGGGGCAGGAAAACAATCTGCAAATAAGTACAGATAAATGATACTGCCATGTTCATAGACCTCTCAGATTTAAATATCCAAAGCTAAGCTTCTGATCTTCCCAAACCTGATCACCTCACAGGCATCCCCATTTCAGTTAATAGTACATCCATGTCCATCCTTCCAGCATTGTGGGCAAGAAGCCTTGAAGTCAGTCCTTGCCTCCTCTTTATCTTCACACCCCACATCCAGTTCAAGAAATTTTGTCAGTTTCATCTTAAAAGTATGTACAAGGGGTGCAGTCAGTTAGGCAACCAAACAGTCTGCTTAAGACTCTCTCCCTCTCCCTCTGCCTCTCCCCACCATGCCCGCTTTCTCTTCCTCTCAAAAAAATAAGTCTTTTAAAAAAAAAGTTTATACAGAATCCACCCATTTCCTCCTGCCTCCATGGCCCCACCCTAGTCCTGTCTTCACATGGACCACTACAGCAGGCTCCTTCCTATCTTCTTGCTCCTTCCCATCTCCCCCCAACTCTCTTTCCCAGAAGAAGCTGGAGGGAGCCTGTGAATACCTAAGTCAAATCTCTCACCTAAGTCTTTCCCTTCTCTGCTCAGAACCCCTCCTTGGTATAATGCCCAGTAGGAGGAGTCAATGTCAAAGAAAGGAGGAAAGGCTGAAGGAGTCTTCCCTGCCCTGGCCCAGTCCAATTCCGCTTTTGAAACAAGACACACCTGGAACTCCAGCCAGACCTGCAGGGTCTTCCCTATTCTGTCCCCATTTCCTCTCCCAGTTCACCTCCATCTCTCCCTCTCAGTCTGTGAGCTCCTGCCACACTGCTGACTTCCTCCTCGCTGTTCCTCAACCACACCAGGCACCTTCCAGGCCTTTGCACTGGGTGATACCTTGTTACCACTGCCTGGAGCACTTTCTCCACATACTGGATCCCTGGGACTTCAACAGCTTTTTCCCCTGCAGGTCTGCAGAAATATCACCTCTTCAGTGACACCTTCCCTGACCACCTTCGTTAAAATAGCATCTTACGCCTTCCCTCCTTTTTTCCCAGAGTACTGATCACCATTTAGCATACCACATGATTGGCTTCTTTATTATGTTTTTCTGTCTTTCCCAAGAATGTCAGTCCACGAGAGTCACAGCCTTTTCCCTAGTCTCTGAAGCAGTGTCTGGCACAAGACAACAGCTTAATGTATCTTAGGTGAATGAATGGATGGACTTAAAACCATGATGAGGAGTTTGAATTTTAATGGAAATGCAATGGGAAGTTGAGGGAGGACCCTAAACAGGGGGAGGGCTGTTATCCAGTGCAGCTGTTTACAGGGTTGAGCAGCCCCAGGAGGGGAACAGACTGTGGGTGGAGTGAGCACAGGAAGACCGGCCAGGGGGCTGCCACAATGGTCTGGGTGAGCATGGTCAGGACCAGGGTCCCAGAGGAGGAGCAAGGGAGGACGGGCAGTGGAAGAATTTGGAAACATGCAACTGACAGGACTTACTGTTGTGAATTGGATGTAGGGAGGGGGTGGCCATGAGAATGAAGGAAGCATCCAGATGCAAGCTGGCTCCCAAGGTTTCACCTGAGTGACTGGGGAGTGCGAACTTGACTGGAGTCAGGAAAGTGAAGGGCTGGAGTTAGACTAGAGCAAGCACTGGCCCACAGCGTGAACGGAGGGGACTGTCACAGTCAGCTACCAGAGATGGGGATGAGAAGACCCGGCTCCTGCAGGTATGGGAGCTCGTGGATTTCTCCCGCCTCTTACAAAGGCACTGGAAGGGACCGGATGGCACACAAAGGAAGGAGACAAGGTTTGAGCACAGCCCATTTTCCCAAGGGATGCAGGGACCTGGCCAAAGATCCAGGAGTGTTGGCTGTGGCCTGGAGAACTAACCCAGGATTTTGTGCTGGGCCTAATTGGCAGGGATAGTCACTGGGGCTATGGGCCATTGGCCTCACCCTGACTGCTCCCAGTGGACACTGAAAAACATCCCAGATAAAGGATTTAAAGATGAAGTGGATGGCCCCCATCAGTGAGGTTTAAAGGCTCCCTTTATTTATAAATGTTATTTGTGACATTTTGTTTTTTTAAGTACACTCTATGCCCAGTGTGGGGCTTGAACTCATGACCCCAAGATCAAGAGTCGCATGCTCTACCAGCTGAGCCAGCTAGGTGCCCCTGTTGTATTCCATTGCTAATTCTAGTTCGTGAAATGAACCAACAGGGCTGTGTCCTCCTAGGGCGGGAACCTGAAGAGATACCCAGGTGTCAAGAAGGGATATGGAAGCGACAGAGGTAACACCTATAAGCCCAACTGAGCAAGACCAGCAGCAAATGTACCGTCTTACTATAGGTCAGACTGTTCTCAACTCTCCAAATGCATGTGGTCACAGCTACTTAAGTGGGTGCTCGCCCCAGCTGGGACACCCAAGAGCAGGGAGATCCACCAAAGTGCCTAAAGGTCGCTAGGCTGGTGTTTGAACTCAGGCAGCCTTTCTCTATATAGTCCGGTCTCTCAGCTGCTCAAAGGATCCTGCTAGAGCATAGCAGTAGGCTAAGCAGGAAAAGTTGTGGTTTCCCAAAGAGGTAAAGGTCACTTCCTCTTCCCTGTAGAGCAGCCGCGGTTGGTTGGGCAGGTTCTAGCCACACAAAGGCACCTGCCAAGCAGGGTGAGTGGGAGTTGTACTCACAGAGGGGGTGTCTTTTACTGACTTACACAATCAAATAGCATCCCAATATTCTCTCCTTCTACGCCCCTCCGCCACCCCTTTGAGCTAGCTCCCAAGTTGAGAGCCACAGAAGCACCTTCTGTCCTCAGGACTTGGGCACACCCTGCTTCCTGGCTCCTGCTCAGGTCTGGAACCCAGGGCAAAGGGTGTCCCGCGCTGCCACGGTTCCTAGTGTCTCAAAAGAATGATGGGTGTGAATGCAGAGGAGGGAGGCCCGGGAAAGGGGACAGGCTAGGCACTGCCGCTGCCCTCCGTAGGCTAAGTTCACATGTAATGGCGTATGAGAAACTCGCTCAGTGACAGCTGCCAGGCTATACTTGAAGGCTGGACATCTACGATGGCATCTCTTTTCTGCCTCTTCCCCCAGAGGCAGTTGATGTGTCACCACCCCTTCTTCCTGCAGACAGCAGGCTCACAGCAGAAGACACTTGCCCAAGGTCACTCTGCCAGACTCCAGAATCCTTTCTGTGTAAGCTAGGGATAAACCAACCCAGCTACAGATCAACTAACATTAGCTAGGACTCCTGGCTGCTGTAGGCTGGGGGTGAATGGCCTAGCTAAGATTCCCAATTGTCTTGTAAAGTCTCTCCAAGCAGAATGGTGAGGACTAACTAGCTTGAAACTTGGGGACAAAGAATCTTGAGTCTGAAATTAACAAAGACTCCTGTTTTCTAAGAGCCAAGAACAGGCTAGGCCCTGATGAGAGACCTTTCCAGGCAAGAAGTCCTGGAATCCCCCACAGCTGACAAGGGTGGGTCATTCTCTCCCTTTCACAGATGAGGAAACTGAGAAATAAAGGCCGAGTCACCAAGTCAAGGACACACAGAGATGGGCTGAGCAGAAGCCAGGACAGGAGGCGAACTGAATCCTCCCTCATTCACTCCTCCAGCCTCCATGAGGCCAAAGGGCAAAGGTGGTGGTGCCTCCTCTCACCAGGAATCCCCTCCTGTTCACCAGCCCAGTGGAGAAGGCAGAAGAGTCCGGCACACCCAGCAGCAGGGCTGGACACCTACATTCTATTCATTCACATCCTCCTCCTTGCTGACTCACCGCCCCCAGCTCCCTACCGGTGACCCGAGAGAGAGGAAGGTGGGGGTGGGGGGTCGGTTTCTGGGCCAGAGGCAGGGGAGGAAGTAGGAGGGAGGCCCCAGGCAGAAGGGAGGAGGCTCCTGCACAGTGAGCAGAGGCCTGCTCTCCGGCGCCCTCTAGTGGGCGAGGGGCAGAGGCAGGAAGCCAATGAGCAAGCGGGAGACTCCAGGAGTAAGTCAACAAATCTTTTATTCAATGCCGGCTGCATTACTGGGAGGAGGCCATGATGCTGGACACACCTGTTGGGAAGAGGAGAGGGAAGCAGGTCAACACTGCAAGAATGGGAGACCAACCTCCAGCCACCAACCATGGCATCCACAATTCTTTAGGAGTGGCCGATCACAAGCCCTTTCCCAGCCCGTGTCACCTTCACGAAGACAGGTTTTTGGGGGCGCCTGGGTGGCTCAGTTGGTTAAGCGACTGCCTTCGGCTCAGGTCATGATCCTGGAGACCTGGGATCAAGTCCCACATCGGGCTCCCTGCTCAGCAGGAAGCCTGCTTCTCCCTCTCTCACTCCCCCTGCTTGTGTTCCCTCTCTGGCTGTGTTTCTGTCAAATAAATAAAATCTTAAAAAAAAAAAAAAAGACAGGTTTTTGTTTCGTTTTTTAAAGTCATCTGACCGCAACATGGGGCTTGAACTCAAGACGCCCAAGAATAAAAATTGCATGCTCTACTGACTGAGTCAGCTGGGCACCCGACAAAGGCAGAATGGGGCAGTAGTAAAGAATCTTGACTCTAGGGGCACCTGGGTGGCTCAGTTGTTAGGCGACTGCCTTCAGCTCAGGTCATGATCCAGGCGTCCTGAGATCGAGCTCGGCATTGGGCTCTCTGCTTAGTGGGGAGCCTGCTTCTCCCTCTCCCACTCCCACTGCTTATATTCCTGCTCTTGTTTTCTCTGTCAAAGGAATGAATTTTTTTTTTTAAAGATTTTATTTATTTGACAGAGAGAAACAGAGCCAGAGAGGGAACATAAGCAGGGGGAGTGAGAGAGAGAAGCAGGCTTCCCACCGAGCAGGGCCCAATGTGGGACTTGATCCCAGGTCTCTAGGATCATGACCTGAGCCGAAGGCAGTCGCTTAACCAACTGAGCCACCTAGGCGCCCCATGAATAAAATCTTAAAAAAAAAAAAAAAAAAAAAAATCTCGACTCTGGAGCAGGAAGACCTGCGTCTGAATCACAGTTCTGCTTGTATCAGGTAGGTAACCTCAGGCAAGTTCATTAACACCACGTCCTAGGACTACATGACATACTCAGCACACCCGGCAACCATTCTTGCTCCTCTCACCGCCATCACAGCAACACTTTCCACGTGCTATCTGCAAGACTCACTAAGCACCGGCCTTGCACCTCCTCCCAGAAAACCCTCTGCTGCAATGTCTTCTTCCCAGAACCCAATACAGCAGTGCCTCTCGCTTAGAGAGTGCAGGTCCAGAGGCCCCATGTGCAGAGACAGGGGCCCACTGGTCCTAATCTACAGTTCTGCGCCAGATGAGCTGGTCTGTAGCAAGAAGCCACGCTGGGCCAAGAGACACCTTTATTAACCCCAGAATCAGACTCGAGGGACAGGGGAGCAGACCCAGGGCACAAGGGAGCCGCTGACCCCTGGCCCAGGGTTCTCGCTCACTCGACGACACATGCACGGTGCGCAGGTCAGAGGGCTGATCACACAGCTGCAGGGACCAGTGGGGCCAGTTCAGCCGATGGCTGCTGCGGCTCTCTCCTCCGTGCTCCACACGGACGGCCTCACTCTGCCCTCGTGGCTCCATGATGTGCATATTCCATAGTTCTCACATTTACAGTAACGTCCCACCCCGTATGGGTTCACGTGGGGACCAAACGGCTTGGTGAGTCTCAGGAATGACACAGTATTTGTCAGAATAACTGCTGCCAGGACTCTCATTTTTTAGATGAAGAAACTGAGGCACAGAGAGGTCAAATCACTGCCCCCAAGCGGGAGAGCTAAGAAACCGAGAACCGAGATGCCAGCACAGCTACCCAATTCCCAAAACCTGTGCCTGGTGTTCCTGTGTTTTTCCAGATGGCAGGGTTGGGGCGCCATCCCCAAGAACAAATGGCCAATAGGCCAGAGCCCCCAGGAGTCCCAGGGAAGGACCCCCTGGCCCCCGCCACTCAGCAGGCAGCCCTGTAAGAGACATCTGTGGGCTCTGGCAGAGGCTGAATTCCTGACTCTGAACCAGACCACACACCCAAGTCCTCTAGGGCCCCAGCCCTGGCCTGTTGAAGGGCAGCTCCTTAGACGCCCAGCCTGCGGCCGTGGGCCCCCACTCACTGTCAAAGTCGATCTTCTCCACGATGTTCTTGGGCTTGATGCTCTCTTCCTGGCTACAGATGAAGATCTGGCCTGACTCGTCAGCGCTCCAGCCGTACTTGCTCATCCACACCTTCAGCTGGCTATCTGCAGGGGACACGGGCCACACGCGGGGCTCAGACGCCTGGCTGCAGCCCCAGGCCAGGAAGCCTCCCTGCCTCTGGGGCCACCGGTATCTCTTGTGGCCATGCTTGCTTGTGTTTCTACAGTTCCTTCTCCGAAAGGCAGCCAGAGGGAGCCTTCAGCTTTCCCACCCTTACATCACAGGACCTGTCTCCCCTGCTTTTCATCTCTCCCCCTTTTCTCTCCCAGCACAAACCTTGCTTTCCAACAACAGTGGTACACTTCCTTCTTTGCTTTTCCACACAACTTTGAAATGGTTTTAAAATTATGTCCTCACGGGCGCCTGGGTGGCTCAGTTGGTTAAGCCACTGCCTTCAGCTCAGGTCATGATCCTGGGGTCCTGGAATCAAGTCCCGCATCGGGCTCCCAGCTCTGTGGGGAGTCTGCTTCTCCCTCTGACCTTCTCCCCTCTCATGCTCTCTCTCTCAAATAAACAAAATCTTCAATCAATCAATATAATTATGTCCTCACTATCACAAACCATAATCCCAGAGCCTCATCTGGGAATTTCTTTGCAGGCTGTTTTTGCTCTTACAAAACCTGCCAGTGACGATATATGGCCAGAAAACGACCCGCTCCTTGAAATAACTCCTGTGGGCCTATTAGCAATTTGATAAATGCATCTGCTTCTCTTCAGACTCAAGTCTAAGGCTTGCTTGATCCCTTTTTAACTTAAATCTCACTTTCTTTTTTTTTTTTTTTTTTTAAAGATTTTATTTATTTATTTGACAGAGGGAAAGACAGCTAGAGAGGGAACACAGCAGGGGGAGCGAGAGAGGGAGAAGCAGGCTTCCCGCCGAGCAGGGAGCCCGATGTGGGACTCGATCCCGGAACTCCGGGATCATGACCTGAGCCGAAGGCAGTGGCTTAACCAACTGAGCCA
>PITA01005105.1:0-26898 GCA_004023965.1 Spilogale gracilis | reverse complement strand
AATCTCACTTTCAAATATGGAAAACATCTACCTGATGTAAAGCACTTAGTACAACCTAACACAAAGTGTCCAAGAAGTTAGCTTCTGCTAAAAGAACAAAGTGCACGTGCGCTCTACCTCTGTTCCTCCCTGCCCAGAACCTTCCTGTGGCTCCATCTCACTCAGGACCTTAGACTGAGGCCCCAGGAGGTCCTGTGGTATCTGAAGAGTTCCTTCCCACCACTTCTCTGCCCCTCACTCACTGTGCTCCCACCGGATACCTCAGCTGCTCTGTAACTAAGACAGGCGCGCCCCTGCCTCATTACCCTCCGGTTTCCTCAGCCTTCAGGCTGCCTGCCAGTCTCCAAAGGCACTGTCCACCTGAGTCCTGGGAGCTGCCTTGAGTGGGTTCAAACTACATCTGTATGTCTCATTTTGTTATCTGTTTCGCTACCTCCCGGAAAACAAATCTGAGCCATTCTGTTTTGTCCACTGCTATATCCCCAAGGCCTAGAACAGTCTGGTACTGAGAAGGCATTCAAATAACTCATGCAGAATAACATAAACTAATGCCATGGGTTCTGCCCAAGAGAAGTATATGTTTATACTCCCTCAGGAAGGAGCTGGGTGGGACCTTCGGGTCCTTCAACACCGACTTGCTGATGCAGGGATGAGTTCATCTGAGGAGCTGGCCGAGGACCATGGTCCCTGACCACCCCTAACCTCGACTGGCACCGGGGACCCAGAGAGGCCTCACCTGTCAGATCCCCGAGCATCTCAGCCAGCAGCCAGCGATCAATGTGTTGATAAGTGATGCCCACAACATGGCAAATAACTGCAAAGATGAGGAATGAAAACGGTAAAGGGCCAGCCTCGGGACCTTGCTGCCACTCCCTACCCCTTCGACCTGAGGAGCCCAAGCACCAAGAGGGACTTACATTTTCGGACAGAGTCTTCAAAGCCGGTTATACCTTCCAGGAGGTCCATGTTTTCATCCAGTGCTTGCTGTGAAAGCATAATGTTCACAGTAATGTGAATAACATCAAGAATATCATTTTCAGGGCTCTTAGGGGGCTCAGTGGATTAAAGCCACTGCCTTCCACTCAGGTCATAATCTCAGGGTCCTGGGATAGAGGCCTACATCGGGCTCTCTGCTCAGCAGGGAGCCTGCTTCTTCCTCTTTCTCTGCCTACTTGTGATTTCTCTGTCAACTAAATAAATAAAATCTTAAAAAATATAGTATTATCAACGAAATTAGCAACAGAAGCTATGATTTGAGCATTTACACCACATGCCAACTTCCTTCTCTATGCGACCCTATGACGTAACTTACTATTTTCTGCCCATTTTTAGAGATGAGAAAACCAAGGCTCAGAGTAGCTAAGTGACTTGCCCCAAATCAGAGCTGGGGGTTGAATCAGGCAGGCAGAAACCACAGATCAAAAGACGGAATAAAGACAGATTAGCTAACTGCACTCACCCACCTCCTCCTGCTCCTGTCTCATTTAGAGAAAAGGTCAAGTGTCCTACCATGGCCCACAGGCCCCACGGGATCTGCCTGTCACGTCCTCCCACTCAGCCCTTCGCTCTGGCCACAGGGGCCTCCTCGCTGCTCCCAGACACACCACACATCCGCCCACCTTAAGGTCTTTGTGCTGGCTGGTGCTGGGTCTCGAACTCTCCTTCCCCATGGCTAGCATCCCTATGCCCTTCAGGGTTCTGTCCGAAAGTCACCTTCCCACCAAGGGCTCCCTCCAAAATTAGCACAGGAGATGAGAAACACATGAGGACAATGCAGAGAATATACAGGAGAGTAACTGTCCTGGGAGCCAAATGATAAAAGGATTTGAGAGGGCAAGGTGTGCCCCTCCCCATCAGAGGTGGCCAACAGGGCAGACAATATGGGTCTCACTGCGTGCGTGCACATGTATACATGTGGAACACTAGGAGGTAGAAGGCTGGTCCCAAAAGCCTGAATGGAATGAATGTAGCAGCTTCAAGTGAGCAGGAAAAGGAGAGACTAAGCACAGGCAACCCAGCCCACTCCACCTGACACAGAAGGGTTTTCTGGGATGTGAGACCTTCTGCTCCATGGGGAACAGAGAAAGAGGGCAAGAGGCAGACATAGTGGGGAACGTGGAGCTTTGGGGAGGATTCTTTTTTTTTTTTTTAATGATTTAAAAAAAATTTTTATTTATTTGACAGAGCCAGAGAGAGCACAAGCAGGAGGAGCAGCAGGCAGAAGTAGAGGGAGAAGCATGATGCGGGGCTTGATCCCAGGACTGCAGAATCATGACCTGAGCCAAAGACAGATGCTTAACTGATTAAGCCACCCAGGCACCCTGAGAGTTCTCTTCTGTAGGCAAGAACGAACTACAGGGCAGACGTGGTCTCCAGGGAAGGTCAGGCCTGCTGCTAGAGAGAAGGGAAAAGCGCTGAGAGGTCAAGACGGAAGGGGAACTGTACACCAGCCAAGGGGTGGCCTGAAACAGAAAAGCATTCAGTCAGCTGCGAGCAGATGCTGAGGCTGAGGGCAGTAATGTGTGGGAGTTCTCTTTGGCTGCTTCGATTTCCCCATGAAACAAGGCGGAGGAGCATGAGCTGTGATGAGAAGAGAAGATGAGAGGAGACAAGAAGGCACAAAGAACTGAAGTGGGTGGTGAGACCCTGGACTGGGAGGGGATGAGCATCACGGGTGATAGGCCTTCCTCCAGTCTCTCCCAAGGTCTCCCATGCATACTTTCACTAACAGAGAAAGCACAACAGAGGACCCGGACTGCTGGTCAGGCCCAAGGATGCCAGGCTGGAGACCTCCCAAGGGTGAGCTGGGAAGCTAAGAGGAAGCGATCAGGGAGTGGAAACGTCTGATGCTCACAGGCAGAGAAGGGAGCACTTACTGCTGAAGGCAGGTACTAGGCAATAGCTGCCCACCTTCTCTGGGCATCAGAAACACCCAGGATAACTGCTTCAGATCCCAACACCTGGACCACACTCAGACTGATTAGATCAGCATCAGGGCTGGAATCAAAGATCAGTTTTCTTCTTCTTTTTTTTAAACTTGAGGGTCCAACGCACCTAAGCTTTGGAACTGAGGGGTTTTGGAGGGAGAGATGGGTCTTGGAATGATGATGAGAAGGACCCTTGGCAGAAGCAGAGAATGGGGCTCCAGTTTGAGCAAGGGAAGGAGCATCCAGAGGATAGAGGGCTTTGGAAGGAAGAACAGACGTGGGTGTGCGCACATGGGCCCTAGCCTGGGGGCACAAGGGACAACGTGGGCATCCTGGCTGGGTGCCCAGATGACAAGTCCATGCAGTCGCCCTCGCAAAGCCCTGAGCCGGGGATCACCCACAGTTATGCAAGCAGATAGCAAACGGGTCGTTCCTTTCAGCAGCCTGTCCCCGCTCGGCCCAGCCGCCCACCCTGGCCCTGCAGCCAAGCTACCCAGAAAGCCTGGAAGTGGCAGGTCTCCAGCAGGTCTCCGAGGTATAAAATCTGTCGGATTGGCCGTTCTTCTTGCTAAGAGGAGAACATGTTAAGGGAAAAAAACCCTGAGCCCAGGGGGCTGCCGCTGAGCCCCAGGTCACCTCTCCCCACCTATCTTCTGTTCACCACGGCACGGTTAAGGCGACAGGCGAGCCAGCATAGAGCCATGAAACCACACACTGGCCCATCCATGCTCTAGGATTGAGTCAACTCTTAAGTGAACCGACGTGGAGACGTGACAAGACACACTGGGATGTGAAAAGGCAAGACTGAGATCAGACCCAACACGCCTAAGAGGCCACCAGCTGGGTGGGGGACTGGTGTGTGTGTGGGGGTGGGGTGGGCACACACACACATACATGGACACACACGCCTGTATTCGCGCATCTCTAGGCTATCTCTGGAAAGGTACCCCAAAACAGCAAACAACTGTTGCCTCCTAGCAGGGGGGTGGGGTAGCTGTGGGACAGGGGAGGGAGGAAGCCTTGTCTCTTTCCACTGTATGCTTTTTTTATTTTTAACAGCGTACTGTATGCCTTTTTTTTTTTTTTTTTTTTGAAAAGCCCCCAGAACAGACTCCTGGGGAGGGTGGCCAATCTCTCAGAAGGCAGGCACTCCCACAGACATACTTGGCAAGACAGGTTCAACACTTAAGACCCCATTTCTCAGCGCAGCTGCCGACGGGCAGATGAAGCATGACAGCCTCGGGACTGTGAGCAGAAGCACGGATGGGGGACTCTGCCAAGCTTGTTAAGGAGCCCGATGCGGGACGCGATCATGGGACTCCAGGATCAGGACCTGAACCGAAGTATTCACTTAACCAACTTAGCCACCCAGGCGTCCTCACGCTGTGGTTGAAGCCTTTCATGGATTCCTGGTGCCCTTCGGAGGGCACACACAAAATTGCATTTTGTAATCTGTGGTGAGGCCACACCAAACTTCCTCTCCTGCCTCTGAAAGAGCACCAACCTTTTTCCTCCGGGCCTTCTTACTTACTGTTCCCTCCGCCCTTATCAGCCTTCCTTAACATTCATTTAACTCATCTTTCGGACGTTCCCTCCTCCAAGAAGCCCTCCCTAACATCCAGGTAGGATCAGGTGCCTCCTCCGGCCTCTCTGAACCCCAAGCCCGGATGACTGTGGGGGTTCCCTACCAGAGGACCTGTGTCTCAATGCACGGTGAACTCTGGAAAGGCAGGGGCCATGCCTGTCCCAGCCCACCAGTTGTAACCCGCAAGCCCTGCACCAAGCCCAGAGCAGGCACTCAGAGTTTGCAGCTGACCTCACAGGTCGCTGGCCCAGAAAATTCATCTACCTTGACACTCTGCCCCTCTTCTCCACACCCCACCAACAAACTAGAAGGATACATGTGCCTGATCGATCATACACTTGCACAGCGTGAAGTCCGTGTGGGGCAGGTTGGTGAGGGCCTTCAGCAGGATCTGGGCGGTGACCGTGGTTTGAAAGAAGGCTGGGTTGAACTGGTACCTGGGAAGAGGAACAAGAGACAGAGCTATAGCGGCCTCTTCAGGTCCCTGGGCCTCCTGAGGCCCAGTGCTGTGGCCTAGAGCTGAGCAGTTGGATATGCCGGGGTTCCAGTTCCAATCACAGCATTCTGTGACCTTAAGCTCCCTGACCTAGTTTCCTGTTCTGTCGATGGGGACAGTTAATCTATAAGCCAGCCACTGTTAAATGAGTCACAAATAAATGCACACATAAGCATAGTCTGGAGTAGTGGTGGAGACTCTGGAGCCTGACTGCTTGGGTTCAAACTTCCCTCACAAGTGACCCTGGACTACCTCTTTGAAATTCTCTGTGCATCAGTCCCTGCCCTCGAAAGAAGGGACAGTAACAACCCTATCTACTTCACAAAAACAACACAGCATCTGATTTAACAGACACACAGCTTAGACCATAGAAGCCAACGCACAATAAGCACTCAGTGAGCAGCAATTACACCACTAACAATCTAAACAATCCCACAGATGCAAGTATTCTTATCCCCATTTTACAGACATCAAAACTAAAACAACACATAAAATAACACAACTGGCAGCGTGTCAATACAGCCCTGTGGAGATACAACACAAAGGTCTCCATCCACAGGAGAATGGGTAGTTCGGACAGTTGCACAGGAAGCACTACACAAGAAAGACAACAAATTGCACCGCAGGAAAAATGGATCGATCTGACAAACCTGTTACAATGCGGAAGATGCCAGATGCAGAAAAGCTCATGTCGTAGGACTACATTTGTGTCAAGTTCAACACAGGAAAACCTGAGCCAAGCTCCTCAGGATGCACACGTGTATGCTAAACTCACATAAAACCAGACCATGAAAGCATAAAGTTGGTTACCGGGGTGGAGGCGAGGCAGCTGGCACGAGGCATACAAGGCCAAGGGCCTGGGGCCCTGACAACACTCAATTCTGTAATAAGCGTGGTGTTTACATGGGTTCTCACTTGTACTTATTTAGCTTTGTTTTTGTGTTTTGCTCCAACCTATACGTGTAACCTGTAAATAATTTTTAAAAACCATCTCTCCTCCTGCCCCAAATCCCTTGGCTTCCTAGCCTTGCACATCAAGAGAAGCCATATCCAGAAGACCAGCCCAATTCCAGCCTCATCCAATGTTAAGAGTGGCCCCCTGCTGGCTACTGGCTGGGAGGCAGGGATGGAAGCAGACACTCACAGCTTCAGGACAGCCAGGTTGGCCTCCAGATCATAGGCGTTCTCCTTGGCCTGCGTCTCCACATACCGCTCCAGGGTGGCCAGATTCTCAGGATTGTACCTACAGAAGAATCAAGACAGGTGAGCAGAGACTAAAAAAGAGCTGAGGCCAGTCACTTTATGAGGGCGGTAGAGGGAAGAACTCTGGCACTGGCCACTTCCTTTTTTTTTTTTTTTTAAAGATATTATTTATTTGGGGCGCTTGGGTGGCTCAGTGAGTTAAGCCTCTGCCTTTGGCTCAGGTCATGACCTCAGGGTCCTGGGATCGAGGCCCGCATCGGGCTCTCTGCTCAGCAGGGAGCCTGCTTCCTCCTCTCTCTGCCTACTTGTGATATTTCTCTCTGTCAAATAAATAAATAAAAATCTTTAAAAAAATTAAAGATATTTATTTGACAGAGAGAAACACAGCTAGAGCGGGAACACAAGCAGGGGGAGTGAGAGAAGGAGAAGCAAGTCTCCCGCCAAGCAGGGAGCCCGCTGCGGGGCTCAATCCCAGGTCTCCGGGATCATGACCTGAGCCGAAAGCACTCAGCTTAACCAACTGAGCCACTCAGGTGCCCCTGGCCACTTACTCTTGAATCAGTTCTATAACCTCTAATAACACTCACTCACATTATAGACCTAAGCCAAAGCTCTGAACTCCATCTGAGCCCTGAGTCTTTTCTAGGATACCCCTCCCACATCTCAGCCGATCAGTCACCACAACCTGTACACCTGGCCTCCTGACTATCTTTGCTCATCACCCCCTCCTCTTCTCCCCAAACCCCCACCCTGGTTTAATCCCATCCTCTCTTGTTTAGCTTCCCTCATCCCCGCCCTGACTACTTCAGGCTATCACTGCCTATTCTGTCCAGTTTGTCTGGGCTCTGAACTGGGAACTCCATGGAAGCATGGCCTGGGGCTGTCTTGGTCACCTCTGGTCTCCAGCACTGACCAGCGTGGACAGAGTAGATTTCAGTGACCTATGCTGAATGAACAGCATGAGAGGAAAAGAAAAAAGAGATGACGAGGCGTTGACACACACTGCAAGAGGCTGAGGAGCGGAGTCACAGGAAACTGAGGGGCTATGAGAAGGAAAGCCGAGAAGCAGAGAGGAAACCTTAAAGCAATTAAAAAGCGGGAGCAATGCAAGATAGGCAGGGACGTCTCCTGTTCGCAGGCCCCCGCAGTGCCGTTTCCTTAGACACGTCCTCCTCCAGACGAATGGGAAAGCCTACTCCCGGGGAAGTCCTCCAGGACCCTGGTCGCCCCTTGCGTTCTCTTGAAAATCCCCTCCACCACGCCGCTTTTCCGGAAACGCTCCCTCCAACCGGGCTCAGACCTGTCGATACCCTTGAGCAACTTGCCCACGTTCGCTCTCATCTGTTCAAACATCGCCATGACTAACGTCGCCTCCCACGGAGCCGCAGCCGAAGAGCCAGCCTGTACCGCGTCCTCGAGGACCGGAAGAGGAAGAGGGGGTGGAAACGGAAATACGTCGTCCTGGTCCTCACCGCGCTTGCGGCGGCCGCCACGTGACTTTCTTCCCGGCAGGCGCAGTTGACGCGTGCGCATCTGCTCCCCGCCGGCGCGACCCACGGCGTGAGAAAAGGCTTAATCTAGCCCAGTACGCAGGCGCCGGCTCGGGGCGAGGAGGCGGGGCGAAGTTTTTCCCGGGTCTCGCGCACCGCGTTCTAGCCCCTCCGGGACGTGCGCGCGAACTCCCCAGAGGCGAGACGGCTGCCTACCGGCTTGTGCGCGATGTATTGCGCGCGGTCGTGAAGTCACAAAACTGTACAGGGTAGCGCTCAATGTCCATTAACTTGGGCCCTGGCCAAACCCTAGGGAAGTGGTCTTTGAGGTCCCCTTTGCTCCAGGCCTTGGCCTCTGAAGCAGGATCCTGAGAACTGGGGTTCTCAACCTCATCCCCACACTCCTCCCTAGCAGCAGGGGTAGGGACCCCTAAGGCTGTGGTGTTCTGAGCCGCAGGGGCCGGCTGGGCTGAAGGGCTCCTGGACCCTGCCCACTGGCGCTTCCGCCCGTTTAGGCCCCAGTCTCGGGGCAGAAGGCGAGTGCCCTTCTGCAGTTTAGGCATGAATGCATAAACGTGTGTCACGCACGTGGAGTAATATTGTTCTGGGTGTATCCAGGTGTGTGCACATGGGTATCCAGGCACGTGTACGTCTACTGGTCTGGGCACAGTGGATACATAGGTGGGTACTAAGTGTCTATATGTATCTGAGGGAACAGGCATGAACAGGGCATGGCCATTCCTGGACAGGCCTACCATCTCCATCCCCCAGTGGTGGCCAAACCCTCAAGCACTCAGCAGAGTTTCAACTGTGGTTTTTAGCCACCGCCCAGGGCGCAGGAGGGGGTGTCAGGGCATACCACCCCCCCCATCACAAGCTAGTTTGCATCTGGTTTACATTCAGCCCTGGGCCCTGGAGGTGGAGGGGGGGGGGTCCCCTGGGTCTCAAGGCAAACTGCCCCTCACAGGCTCTCAGGGCCCAGGGGACAGGGGGTGGAGTCTGCTGCACAGCCCTGAGCTGGGGCAGGAAGCGAGAGTGGGGAGGGGGGAGGCCACAGCCGGTGGAGGCAAGGCAAGGCGGGTGCAAGGCGCAGGACGTGTGGGGAGAGAGGGAGGTGCCACACTCGAGCCGTGAGGCCCTGCTGGCCCCTGGGCACAGGCCCAGCTCCAGGCCCAGGGATGGACCTTGTGGACCCCGACATTTTTAATAGGGACCCCCGGGATCACTATGACCTGCTGCAGCGGCTGGGTGGCGGCACCTATGGAGAAGTCTTCAAGGTGAGGATGCCCCTCCTTCTCCATCATACTCAGAGCAGCGGCGGCGAGCCCTGGGGATGAGGCCCAAGAAGGGCGGGGGACGAGAGAGGACCCCAGTCCTCCACTGTGGCTCAGGGATGCTGAGGAGGAGCTCGGGCGAATGGAGCCTGCCTGACTGCCAACTTCCTCTTTACAAGGCTCGCGACAAGGTGACGGGGGACCTGGTGGCAGTGAAGATGGTGAAGATGGAGCCTGGTGAGGACATGGGCGCTCCCTCCCCACACCCCACCCCTCCTCTTGGGGACACCGGGATCGCTTCCCCCATAAGCCTGCCCTGCAGTGGCCTTTTCTTTCCTGTTCCTCCTCACAGACGATGATGTCTCCACACTTCAGAAGGAAATTCTCATCTTGAAAACTTGCCGGCATGCCAACATCGTGGCCTACCATGGGAGTTATCTCTGGTGATGAGCCTCAAACTTGCCCTGGGACCATGCCCAGAGCCCCCATTCCTGACCTCCAGTCCTGGATGCCCATTTTAAACTGGGCCCCCCAACTCAATCCCCAGTCTGAGGTCCCCTTTTCTGCCAGTGTTCTCTGATGTAATCTGCAGTCCAGGACTCCTGCTTCTGAGCAAGGATCCCCAAAAGGAAACCCTCATAGTAACCAAACCTGAAAGCAAGCACCCTAAAACTCATCATTTGTCATCCTGCCCTTCAGGTTTCCTAGTTCCATCCTCTGCTCCTTTAACTCCCTAAATCCCCGGGCCCCTAAATTAATATCCTAGATACTGCAGTAATTACCTCTGTCCCCCCAGACCTGGCACCCTGGACCCTTTTGTCCCCTTGAACCTTTCCAACTTGGGATATATCTGTCCTGTCTGCTGGGTTAGTGTCGGTTAGCAGAGTTAGGAGTCCTCCTGGGTTAAGAGTCCAAAGACCTGGATTTGAGTCCATTTGACCCTGAACACTCATTTCCTCTCTGAGCCTCAACTTCCCCACCTATAAAACGGAAGTGGGATGACCTCACTCTGGTGGGCAAGGGGAGGTGGATGACCTCTGTTACATTAAAGTTCTTGTTGAGGTGGAACAAGACAGACGGTGAACCAGGGTTGACCAAGTGATGCCTGATTACTGCTGTTATTTATTACTACTCCTGAACTGTAGGCTTCAGAAGTTCTGGATATGCATGGAATTCTGTGGGGCCGGTTCTCTCCAGGACATCTACCAAGGTGAGAGCAAGGGCAAGACAGATCCAGGCAGCACCCCCTTCTCCACCCCTGCTGTCTCTCTGGGGCTGTGTCTTCTGGGACCGTCTTTCTGGTCCACATTTCCTGCAAGGAGCCCCAGTCTGGGCCCGGGCCTGGCCTGGTTGGTTCTGGGCATACTGTGGTGACTGAGTGGGCCCTGGGCCCTTCCCTCCAGCACTTGACCATCTAGCCCCTATCTCTGCGTGCAGTCATCCCTCTGTTTTCCCCTCCCATCTTCCTCTGCATTTTCTCACTAATGTGTCTATTCGGTGTTTGAGTATTTCTGCGCCTTTGGCCCATAGTGGGTCCACATTTTCAATGACTGAGTGAATGAATCTCTTCTTCTTCTTCTTCTTCTTCTTCTTCTTCTTCTTCTTCTTCTTTCTCTCTCTCTCTCTCTCTCTCTCTCTCTCTCTCTCAGCCTGCTTCTTGCTCTTTTGAAAAATTTGATGATGGAGATGGGGGTGGACCTCTGATCACCTCTCAGTTTCTCGTGGCCCCCTCTGTCTTTGGCTTCCTCTCTGTCTCCGTGAACCCAAGATTTCAAATGTCAAATAAAGAAGAAATTAAGGATTAGGTCACCAGGGGGGAAACTGAGGCCCTCAGAGAGGAAGTGGCTCACCCAGCTGGTCTACCAGATCTGGTCTCTGACCCCTTCTCTCTGTCTGTTGTCTCTCTATCGTTCTCTTCTCCACCTCTGTGTCTCTCTCAGTTTGTGTTTCTTCGTGCTTTTAGGTCTCAATTTGAATCTGTTCCCGTTTCTCGGTCTTTCTGTTTCTCTCTCATCTGTGTGGGTGTCGGTGTCCTTGTTCCTCTGCTTTTCCTCATTTTGCAAACTCCCATCACCCATGCTCAGAACACTCCCTCCAAAGAGAAGCCAGAGATGCCCAGGGTGACCCCCACCTGCACCCAAGCTGCCAGACTTCGCCTCCTACCACTTTTCTACCCCACCCCCACTCTGCTCCACCCACTTAGCAGCTTTCCAAACCCATCAGGCCCTCTCTACCACTGGGCCTTTGCACTAGCTCTTCTGTTCCCCTCCAAGCTGGACTGATCACATCTTCACCCTGCCACCTTCTCAGAGTAGGTTTCACCGACCACCTTGTAAAATGTCATACCCCCTTCCCACACATGTTTCCTGTTATTCTTCCGCGCTTTAGTTTTTTTCTTGCTATTTATCAACATCTCAGGGCCTATGCTGTAGTTATCTTGTTTACTGTCCATTGTCCCAACTGGAATGTTCTCTCCGCAGGGGCAGGGATCTCTGTCTCTTTTGTCCCCAGCTGTCTCTCCAGTGCCCAGCACAGTGCCTGGCTCCCAGGGGCACAGTAAATATCTGTTGAATGAATCTGTCCCCTCTGGCCTCTGGTTCCCTACCTTGGTTGCTGACCACTCCTCCATCTGCCCCTCTCACTTGTCTCATCTGTCTCCCTCACCCCATGTGGCACCCTCTCAGCCCCTGGGAGAGGGGGGTCTCCCGGGGCCAGGTTTCCTGGTTCCCACCCAATGCCACTGGTGTGACCTTTGCAGTGACAGGCCCCCTCTCAGAGCTCCAGATTAGCTATGTCTGCCGGGAAGTGCTCCAGGTGAGGAGAGATGGGATGAGCCCGGGTCGGAACGGGGCCCTCCCTGCTCCAGTCCCTGGGCACTCACAGCCTCTGTGTCCACCCTCCTCCCCAGGGACTTGCCTATCTGCACTCACAGAAGAAGATACACCGGGACATCAAGGTGGTCTGCGGGCAGAAAAGTGACCTGGGTCGGTGGGGGGGGGGGGGCAGGAGATGGAAGCAGTGTCTGGAGGACTCAGGGAGGTGTGGAGCTGTGGGGTGAGGAAGGGCCAGGGGGCGGAGGCAGTGCAGGGCTAGGGGATATCTCTGACAGCCTCTAATTCCCCCTCTTTCCCCAGGGAGCCAACATTCTCATCAATGACGCTGGGGAGGTCAGACTGGGTGAGTGTAATGGATGGCACTGGGGAGGGGACTGGCTAGGGGCCAAAGGGAATAGGGCACCCCAGATCACTATGTCTCTCTCTCTCTCTCGGCCTCCAGCTGACTTTGGTATCTCGGCCCAGATTGGGGCCACGCTGGCTCGACGTCTGTCTTTCATTGGGACGCCCTACTGGTGAGGGATACCTGGCGGGCAGCTGGGGCACAGTGGGGGGCGATGGCTGTCCCCACCTGGATCACTGGGAATCTCCTTCCTGACTCCTTTCCCTGTCTCTACTTTTTGGCTCTCTCTTGAGTTTTCCTTTTGCCTAGGTCTCTTTGTGTTGGTGATCGATCTGCCTCTGTCTCTGTCTCGACCTCCTGGAGTCTGTCTTTATTCCCGTCTCTCCCTTTACCTTGATGTTTTTCTCTGCATCTGGCTCTCTCTGTGCCCCATTCTCCTCTCTCTGTTTCTCTCCTGCCCCCTTCCCCTTCTGGTGTCACCTCTGGCTCTCTGAGGGTCTCTGCCCCCCAGGATGGCTCCCGAAGTGGCAGCCGTTGCTCTGAAGGGAGGCTACAACGAGCTGTGTGACATCTGGTCTCTGGGCATCACAGCCATCGAACTGGCCGAGCTACAGCCACCACTGTTTGACGTGCACCCCCTCAGGTAGCCAGGCCTGGTCGGTGCCCCTGGAACCCCCAACCCTGAGCACCACCCCTCACACCTACAGGAGACACCCTTTCCTCACAGCTCAATCTGAGACTCCCTAAGGATCCTCTTGACCCAGAAAGCCTTTTCCTCAGCCCTCCACAGCGGGGACCCCCCATCGCCCAGGGACTCCCTCTCTAGAGGCTCCCGTCATAGGTGCTGTAACTCTGTCACGTGACAAAGTCCCCTGGGAGTGACATCCCAGTGTCCCAGTGCACTGTAAAACCTGAATCCCATTCTGGTTCTGTCCCTTGTTTTGCTCTCTGCTGACCTCAGTGCTGTGCGGGACCCCTCAAACCAGGAGGTCTGACCTCCCCCACATCGGGAGTCTGAACACCATGTTCTCTCCTATTTTTCTAGAGTTCTCTTCCTCATGACAAAGAGTGGCTACCAGCCCCCCAGGCTAAAAGAAAAAGGCAAATGGTAGGACAGGGGGAGGGAAGGCAGAACCAGGATTGAGGGCCTGATGGGAGAGTTTCTGGTCTCCTCACCCCAAACTTGGCTTCTCTTTCCCAAGGTCGGCTGCCTTCCACAACTTCGTCAAAGTCACCCTCACTAAGAACCCCAAGAAACGGCCTGGCGCCACCAAGATGCTCAGTGTAAACCCCTCCCTTCCCTGAAGAGCCCTTCCCCAACTCTTACTCCCAGGATTCCCCCAGGACCTCCCCAAGATTCTCCAAATTGTACCCCAGGCCTTTTGCCAAGATACCCTGAGTTGTTAAAACTCACAAATTTCCCAGGGTCTTCAGACCCATTTCTGGCTATACTCCTGAATTCCAGGGGAAGCCCAGGCCCCTCCAAGACACCTCTGGACTTCTCCATTGGCCTGTGCTGGGAATTCTAGATTCTTCTAATTCCTTCCAACCCCTTAAAATTCCCTAATCTCAGCTCCCCAGAGTTCCCTGTGTTCCCTATTGGCTGGCATCTTCCCCATTAGATTCCCTTAGACGGGTTCTCAGGCCTCGTCCCAACCTCTCCCCAACACCAGTCCTCTGCCTGCTGACCCTCTCCTCCCCTCTCTAGCATCAGCTGGTGTCCCAGCCCAGGCTAAATAGAGGCCTGATCCTAGATCTTCTTGACAAACTGAGGAATCCAGGGAAAGGGGCCCCTGTGGTCGAGATTGAAGATGAGGAGCCTGAGGTGAGGGCACCCTTGGCCAACAAAGTGATAGAACCTCCCAGATTTTGCTCAGGCTGTACCCCCTGCCTAGAGCACCTTCCTGCTGCCTCTCTTCAAAGGAAAAAGGTGGAAGGGAGGCAGCACTGGGCACAGGGCTGGGCGCACAGAGGGGTACTGGAGAGCCAGAGGCTCCCAGCTGGGCCCACAGGTGGTAGGGGTGCCAGAGGGCCGTGGCCCTGAGCTGCCCCTCTGCCCAGGTGCCCCCTGCTGTCCCTCGGCGGATCCGGTCCACCCATCGATCCAGCTCTCTAGGGATCCCAGATGCTGACTGCTGTCGTGAGTAGAGAATCCTTAAGCTTGGGGATCTCTGACCCTATAATAAGATCCGACCCCCGCCCGCACCGCCATGATTCTGCCAGAGACCCTCAGCACCATCTAATCTCATGACTGACCCTGGAGACTTTTGTCACTTCCACACAGACCCTCAGACCTTGGAAGAGACTCTAGACCATTCTCAGACCCTGGAAGAGACTCTAGAAAACCTCATCACTGCCTGACCTACAGAATGACTACAGAGACTCCCTCATTTCTCTGACCAGAAAACAGAGCCCATGAGACTTCCCATAACAGGACCCCAAGAGAGCCCTCCGAAATCTGTGTCACATCCCCAATACCCAAATGGACCCTGAAAACAAACACTCTATAATTTTGAACCCCCAGCCTCCTGGTCCCAAACCCTGATCCTCCAAATGAGACCCTAGGAAACAAAGACCCTTCCTTGTGTGGGAAAGCTCCAGTCCTAAGATCTTACCCCAAAGCCCCCAACATTTGTCTCCTCAGCTCACTGTGTTACCCTCCCCCCTTCCAGGGCGGCACATGGAGTTCCGGAAACTCAGAGCGATGGAGTCCAGACCCATACCCCACACGGTGAGGCCTCCCCTTGGCCTTCCCTCGGACGCCCTTCCCTCCCCCTAGGCACCACTGACCCTTGACCATCCCACAGGCCCACTTACAGCCCCCTGGAGACATCAGGAGCAGCAGTCCTAGGTCAGGGACCCTCGGCGTGGAGGGAAGGGGGCTGGGACATGTGGGGGAACCGCCCGAGGGTCATACCTGTCACTCCTCAGGAGGCAGCTGTCGGAGTCTGACGATGACTATGACGACGTGGACATGTAAGAGAGGCCTGGCCCCGGGCTCCACTAGCCTTCACCCACCCCACCTTCCTGTGGTCCCCATCTCTCTTCCATCCCGACCCCAGCCTCAGCTGCTGCTGGCCTTCTGCCACTCATCCCCGGATGCCTAACTAGACCCTTAATAATGTCTCCCCTGTACTCCCCTGACCTTCCCTTCCTTTGCCCCCTCTCTGGCCCAGCCCCCACTCTACCCCCCCTAACCCCACCAAGCCAACCCCTGGCTCCATCCCAGCTGAGCCCAGATCCTCCACTGTGTCCTGGGCCCCAGCTCCCAGATGTCACTCAGACGCCCAGCCTTCCACCACAGCCTGAACCCTCAGAGCTTGGCCTTCATTGGCCTCCTCCCCTGTTGGGAACTTGCCCCACCCCAGACCCTCTACCGAGAGGCCACCTTGGCCCCAACAGTCAGCCCAGCCCCCACCTGTCCCTTCTGCACATCTCGGCTGTGGTGGGCTCCCTGGTAGTGCCCAGCCCCAAGTGAAAACTGCCCCCCCCCCACCGCAGCTCCCATGATCTGCTCCACGAGGTGGTTGCGAAGCTTCAGGCTGGAGGCTCTGTCCACACCCGATGTCCAGCATCACTGTGGCTAATATCACCGTGCCTCTGAGAGCTTTAATCCTCAGCCCAGCCCGGACCCAGTCACCTGGGCCCTCCTGACCTTAGATCTCCAGTCCCAAACTACCCTATCTGCCCTTAGTCCTTGTTACCGATGCCCCCCTCCCCATCTTTGTGTTCCAGCCCCACACCTGCAGAGGCCACACCTCCTCCCCTGCCTCCCAAGGTAAGGCCCTGGGCCCACTGGAGCTGGGGGCTGTGGGTCAGGAGTCCAGGGTCCTTAGATGCTGGGATACTGGGCACTCTAAGGCTGGAGTGTGGGAGACCTAATCCTGAGCACACTGGGCATTAAGACTTTAGCTGCTGGAGTGTGTTGATGATGGGTGAGGGTGGGGAGGAAGGTCAGGGTTGATGCCTAGGGTGGGAGTAGGACCCTTGGAGGAGGGTGGGAGCCATGACCAATGTCAATTCTGGAGGAGGCAGGGCTGGGACCGCAGGGCGCCCTCTCTCGGAGAGCATCTCATATACTTTCCCACACTCCTCTGTCTCCTTAGCCCAAGTTCCGTTCTCCATCAGATGAGGGGCCCGGGGGCACAGGGGATGAGGGACAGCTGAGCCCGGGGGTGCTGGTCCGGTGTGCCAGTGGCCCTCCTCCCCGAACCCCCCACCTCGGACCTCCCCTGGCCACCCGCAGCCCCCACCTAACTGCTCATTCAGGTAAAGGGGCAGGCTGGGGCAGGCAGGGGCAGGCTGGGGCAGGAGATGAGCAGGGGTGTGGGTGTAGCGGGGGGAGGTTGGGGGGCTGATTTTTCCCCCACCCTGTCTCAGAACCCTCACTCTGGAACCCAATCCCCCGGGAGCCTGATCAGCCCCCACTGTTACCCCCCAAGAAGGAAAAGATGAAGAGAAGGGTAAGCTGGGCTGTGCTGAGGACTCACACCCCCAGTGGGGGTGGGATGCCAGGGGATGGGGTGGGCTGTGGGCGGTGAGCAGAGTGATAATGATGGGAGGTGACATTCGGGGAGCTGTGCCTCTGGGCTGGACACTGACCTCATGTCCTTGTGTGGTGTCAGCCTTCACAGATGCAGGTAGGGATCACAGAGATAGGCATTGTCCCCCATTTCACAGATGGGGAAACAGAGGCAGAGAGGGATACATAGCTTGCCAAGGTGATAAAGCTTTGAGGAGACAGAGGCGGGATTTGAGTGCTGGCCATCTTGGGTCAGAGTCTTAACCACTGCACCTTCCTGTCCCCTCTCTCCTTTTTCTGGATGTGCTTCTCTGCCCCTGGGCCTGTGTAGGGATGTGCCCTTCTCGTGAAGTTGTTCAATGGCTGTCCCCTCCGGATCCACAGCACAGCTGCCTGGACACACCCTTCCACCAAGGGTGGGCTCTCAGAATGACTCCGGGAGCAGGGGGGGATGGGAAGGGGCCTTAATGGAGGCACTGAGGCAGGAACAGGGGAGGGGCAGAGCTGAGGCAGGACCAAAGCCCGGGGTTACAGTTGGGGTTTGTGGATCAGAGACGGATAGAGTGAAGATGGATTTGAGAGTGAAAACTCAGAAAATAAGAGTTTAGGGGCTAGGAATGTCAGAGAGAACAGGAAGGTCCGAGTTTGGGGTCTAAGATGGGGGACAGTTAGACCCCATTAACCTCAGTGAGAGGTTAATGGTAGAGAAGCTGGGATCAGCATTTTGGGATTTGGGAGTTTGGGGGATGGGAACACAGAAAGGGAAGAGTTTGGGGATGAAAACTGCAGAGACAAGGTCAGTGAGGGGTCAATGTTAAAGAAACAGCATTAGAGGTACCTGGCTGGCTGTGTCGGTGGAGCACACGACCCTTGATCTCAGGGTTGTAAGTTCAAGCCCCATGTTGGGTGTAGAGATTACTTAAAAATATTTTTTTAAAAAAAATCTTAAAAAGAATACTAAAACTTATTAGGAAAACACAGCGCTAGAATTTGAGGGGGACACATCAGACTGAAAAAGCCACATTTCAGAGGGCCCAAGTTTGAGGATCAGTGTTGAGACAAGTTTAACATTTGGGTACCAGAACTGGGAAGACAGGACAGAACTTTGAGGGCTACTTGGGGTCAAAAGTGGGGGGCGGCGTCAGGATTTGCAGGATTTGTGGGCCCAAGCATGAGAGTTAGGTGAGAATGAGACCAGCTCAGGGGACTGGGTGAGGGTTTGAGTTCACATTTGGGGAAACAGAGGCTGGGAGTGTCAGTTTGGGATTAAGACAGACTACCAGTGTTTATGGTCAGACAGGTGGGGGTCTGGGAGGCCCCACGAGGTGAGGAAGGTCCCAGTGTCCTCGTGTCTGTCCCACAGACCAGCACTTGCTTCTGGGGGCAGAAGAAGGCATTTTTATCTTGAACCGGAATGATCAGGAGGCCACTCTGGAGATGGTGAGCACAGAGCCTGGGGGCCAAGTGCAAGGGGCTTGGAGTTGGGGGTTGCTGGAGTCTTACGGGAGCAATCTCCTGCATTCTCTACAGCTCTTTCCCAGTCGGACTACCTGGGTGTACTCCATCAACAATGTCCTCATGTCTCTCTCAGGTCTGGCTGTGGGTTGGGTGGGAGCAGGGGGTTTGGAAGTTAAGGAGTTGAAAGTCAAGGGGCTGGGAGGTAGATGGGCACAGCTGGAAAGAAAAAAAACAAAACCATGTGCTCCTTCTTCCCAGAGCCCACAGTTAAAATCCCAGTCACTTTTTCACTGGGGGACGTGCTCCCTGAGCCTCAGTTTCCCTACCTGTACAGTGAGGTTCACAATAGTCTCACCTCTGGTCAGTTTTGAGGTGAGGTCTACAGGGAGGCTTTACATTTCCTTCATGTTCAGATGCCAATCAAAACTCACCCCACACTTTACTAAAATCGAGTGAGCGAGGAATTATAGATTAAATTTTTGTGTTAATTGTTTTTTTTTTAAGATTTTTATTTATTTATTTATTTGACAGAGAGAAACACAGCTAGAGAGGGAACACAAGCAGGGGGACTGAGAGAGGTAGAAGCAGGCTTCCCACCGAGCAGGGAGCCAGATGTGGGACTCGATCCCGGGTCTCCAGGATCATGACCTGAGCCGAAGGCAGTCGCTTAACCAACTGAGCCACCCAGGCGCCCCATGTGTTAATTGTTTTATAAACATTTTCTGTAAAAAGAATTTCTAATCTATGGGGAAACACCAAGCCAAATAGGCTGCATAAGTTAGTTAATATCACATTAGTGATGACACACTTTAGGAGAATTTCTAGATCGGTGTCCTCTGAAACTTAGGAATGTGTGTAACTTCATCTGACTGGCTAAGTGTCTGAACGTTCTCATGTGGCCGCAAGCGCAGGATTGGTTGCCAGGGTCCGGCACAGTGCCTGGCCTACAGTGGACATTTAAAATATGTCGAGTGAAAAAGGAATAAACAAAAATGCTTGAAACTTGGAACCTTGGGAGTTTCAAAGGGATGGGGCCAAGCGAAGGGATAGGCAAAGGTGGGAGTGTCTGGTGACCTATAACTGCCTGCTTCCCCCCTACACACACCCGCACTGCAGGAAAGACCCCCCACCTATATTCTCATAGCATCCTGGGCCTGCTGGAACGGAAGGAGACCAGAGCGGGCAGCCCCATCGCTCACATTAGCCCCCATCGGCTATTGGCAAGGTACCAACCCCCAGTGGCACCACAGACCTGGTATTCCCGCTTCCTGCCGTCCCTCTGCATTTATGCCTATCTTTTGCAGGAAAAATATGGTCTCCACCAAGATCCAGGACACCAAAGGATGCCGAGCTTGCTGCGTGGGTGAGAGAGAATCCTAACTGGGTGGACCTGAAGGGGGTGGGGCGGGGCGGGGTCTGGGGCGGGGCTTGGGCTGCATCTCCCCAGAGTTCAGGCAGGCTGTCTGGAGTCCCGGGAAAGATGTGTGACCTTTTCGGGGGTGGGGGGTGGGGAAGAGGAGAGATGATTGACCCTAACCTATCCCTACCCACCTCCACAGCGGAGGGAGCGAGCTCGGGGGGCCCGTTCCTCTGCGGGGCATTGGAGACGTCCGTGGTCCTGCTACAGTGGTACCAGCCCATGAACAAGTTCCTGCTGGTCCGGGTAGGGGGCCTGCAGAGGTTGAGGACTCTGTGAGGTTCAATGGCTCGCGCCTCCCACTAGTTCCGCTTATGCAGAGAGCGTGGTGAAGCCCCGCTCCCACCCGAGGCCCCGACCACCTGCGGGAGGCGCCGGAGGCTCCCCCTCCGGAGGGTTTCCTGGTCCTTAAGCCTCGCCTCCACCCTCAGACCCTACGTCCCACCCTCCGAGTCTCCAAGGAGACCCCACTCAGAACCTTTGAGCCCAAGGAGACTTTATGGCCTTTGAGGTTACGCCCCTCCAGGGGCCCTGCCTTTCTGTCGTGAAGGCGGCACAACCCAAACAGAAGCCTACGCCAACTCTAAAGCCACATTTGTCCATTTCTAAGGAGGCATCGCCTCACTTATCTGGTCTGTCACGCCCTGAAGTTTCTAGATGGCATCCCTCCAAACCGAGGGCCCAGGAAATCTTGGGAAGCCTCCTGCGGGCTCGCCTCGGAGGCCTCGCCCCCAGCAGGCCCCGCTCCACCGAGCCTCGCCCCTCGCAGGCCCCGCCCCACGTGTCCTCTGAGCCCGCCCCTCCCTGTGCGGCCTGCAGCAGGTGCTGTTCCCGCTCCCGACGCCCCTTCCAGTGTTCGCGCTACTGACCGGGCCGGGCTCCGAGCTGCCCGCCGTCTGCATCGGCGTGAGCCCGGGGCAGCCGGCGAAGTCGGTGCTCTTCCATACCGTGCGCTTCGGCGCGCTCTCCTGCTGGCTGGGCGAGATGAGCACAGGTGAGTGGGGCGGGCGGTCTGGGGGCGGGGCTGCTGGGCGGTGCTTTAGCCCTGAGGTGTGATTGAGAAAGGGGTTGAACCTGGGGCGGGGTGGGGAAGAGAGGTGGGTCTATATATACAACTGGTGACCCTGCCGACCAGTCCGGCCGCGGTGATGGGCAGGGCTTCGCCTGGGGCTTGGGAATGGAGGGGGTTCCTTGCGGAGGAAGGCAGGACCCAGCGGAATTGGTTTTTGAACCTCCTCCTGTCAAATAGAGCACAGGGGACCGGTACAGGTGACCCAGGTAGAGGAAGACAAGGTGATGGTGTTGATGGACGGTAAGGACCCTCCTCCCTCTCTTTCCTCCACTGTTCCTGGATCTCCACCTCTCAGACCCTGTGCTGCTCAGAAAAGCTGAAGCCCTCTAGGCCTTGCCTGCCTCCTGCCTTGCTTCTCAATGAATTTATTATCCAGTCCCTCAGCAGTCCGTCCTTCCGAGCCTCGCTCTTAAAACCCGCTCTCTACCTTCCTCTAGGGTCTCTGAAGCTGGTGACCCCAGAGGGAGCCCCAGTCCGGGGGCTTCGAACTCCGGAGATCCCCATGACTGAGGCGGTGGAAGCCGTGGGTAAGTGCAGGGAAGGGAGGTTCCGTGCCCGGCCAGAGTGGAGGCTCAGTGATACCCAAGGGTAACGGGCGGCTGCTTTTCTCCCAGCTATGGTCGGGGGTCGGCTCCAGGCCTTTTGGAAGCATGGAGTGCAGGTGTGGGCTCCGGGCTCAGACCAGGTAAGCGACTCCACCTGAATTCCCACAACCCTGTCTTTCCCCTGTGGGTCTTCCGGTTCCTCACATGGACCCAAGGACTGAGTCAGGGTGTGGGGCCCCCCCGGCAAGAAGTTTCCTCAGGTCCTCTTCTATATCCCAGGATCTCTTGGGTCCAGAGCTCATTCCAGGTCACTGTGTGATCTTGTGCAAGAGATTCTGCTTCTCTCTGAGCCTCAGGCTCCAACTATAAAATGGGGTCACTAGAGAGGTATGCGGGTGGTTAAGAGCATGAACAGGCTGCCGGGGTTGGAATCCGGCTGGTTGACTTTACACAACTGACTTTACCTTCTCATACCGTATTTTCCTCAGCTGGAAAATGGAGCGAAAAATGGTCCTTAGCTCATAGAAAGAACACTATGTGTCAGATGTTGTCCATATATGTTTGTATTTTATTTAATTTTCTCGATCACCCATCAGGAAGGTCCTGTGATTTCACAGGTTAGTAATCTGAGGCACAGAGAGGTAGAGTAACTTGGTTGGGTGGGTCACAGAGCTGATGGATGGGGTTAGCAAGGATGATTATTTCTGGGCCTGAGACTAGATGTTCAGAGACACTCCCCCCCCATTCTCTTTGAGGGAAAGGGGAAGAGTGTTCTAGATACTGACACACGTACATCTTTTCCGCAGCTGTTGCAGGAGCTCAGAGACCCCACCCTTACCTTCCGTCTGCTTGGCTCCCCCAGGTATGGACATGGGGAAGGGGACACAGAACCTGGGAGGGGGGCCTCTGATGTGGACAGGTGTCTTGAGATGTCTCCAGCCACCTCTATCTTTGGCCTGGACATTCTCTCTCCAGGTCTCCCTGCTTCGATCTCTGTCCCTTATAGTCTACTTCCCACATAGCATATATGTATTAATAAGTGTCTTTTGGGGTGATTTTTTGAGAGTGTGTAAATATTACTGTTTCTCATCAGACTTTCACCTGCTGGTTTTAGCATCTATTGGTGATTTTTTGCCTGAATATAGTATGAGGATATTTACTAAATGGTGAATTTCTATTTCTGCACTTATTAGTTGGTATGCTACTGGGGGCATGATCTGTCCCTTCTCCACCTGTGTGTGTATATTTCAGCACAGCCTCGTGGATTTCCAGTGGATTTCCAGTGGATTTCCATTTTATTCTGGGGGGTTATAATCTATTACTATCATTATTTACCAGGCATAAGAACTGCCCCATTTAACCAGTGAGGGCCCCTTCAAGGATCTCTCATGACCTTTTGACATGCCAGAGAAGCCTTTTAAAATATAAGTCCCATTGCATCATTACCCCCCCCCTCGCCCCGTTTAAAACTCCTGTGGCCTCAAGATAAATACCCAGTTCTGGCCACAGCCCACAAGACTTTGACTTCTGCAGCCAAGTCCAAAGCTCTCTCCCACCTCAAAGCCTTTGTCCAGGCTGTTCTCTGCCCAGAGCACCCTTCCCTGACCTTTCACCAAGTTCCTTCCTGAGCCTTTTTGAGGCTCCACCATCTATTCTTTTTATTTTTTTTAAGATTTTATTTATGAGAGAGAGAGAGAGAGAGAGAGAAAGGAGCAATGGGGAGGGGCAGAGGGAGAAAGAGAGAGGGAGAAGCAGACTCCCCGCTGAACAGGAAGCCCGATGCAGGGCTTGATCCCAAGACCCAGAGATCGTGACTGGAACCGAAGGCAGATGCTTAACCGACTGAGCCACCCAGGCGCTCCTCCACCATCTTTGGGCCACTTTGGCTGACCCTTTGGGATAGGTTTCCATGCTGTTTTGCACTCATGTAATGCACTGACACATGGTGGTTTCCCATTCTAGATTGGTCTCCTGTCCTCAAGGGCAGAGACCATGTCTGCTCATCACTGCAATAGCCCAGCCCTCTGCTGGCAAGCCGCCATTAGCTCCTTTGTGAATGAATGGATGAACAAATGAATGAATTAACTAACTTCTCTCCTCCTCCCCCAGGCCTGTGGTGGTGGAGACACGCCCAGCAGATGATCCTACTGCCCCCAGCAACCTCTACATCCAGGAATGAGTCCCTAGGGGGTTGCTGGGAACCAGGCCCTGCACCCCGGCCCCCAACGGACATACATTAGCGGTCATGACATGCACTTGTCTCCCAATAAACATGACTTCAGCCTCTGCTGTCATCTTGTTCTTCTGGAGGGGAAAGGTGAGGGCAGAATTCCTGGATGCCCAACCCTCACCCCTAAAGGTCAAGAACCCAACACAGTGATGTCAGGGGCATAGCACAGACTTTACTTCTCCAGTGCATGGTCACCTGTCCCCCAGCTGCCTTTGGGGGAGGCTTTTGGGGCTAAGGGACTTGTGAGAACAAGGCACTTGAGGTGGGGGTGAAGGGCCAGCTGGGGGTGTCTCAGCTAAGCTGGTCCTCGTACTGCTTGCGGAAACAATCGCCAGCTGGGAAGAAATCCCAACATCTCTCTTGGTACATCTTCCAGACGTAAGACTCCTAGGAGAAGAATTGGTCGGTCATGTCTTCAAAGGCTTGTGCTCACATGAGCTTCTTACTGCCACCTGCTGCTTGACCTTATATTAAAATTCTCCATGTCCCTGCCCACGGTCCTCCCATTAACACCCTCTTACCTGACCCGTGTGCTCTGTCTCATCCTTATTTATCAGGTACATCAGGAAAAACCTGTGGGTGGGAGGGCAGCGGACATAGGTCAGGACTACCCGAACTTTCTCCTGGCCCGGAAGCCACCCACCTGGATACCACACCTAACCACCCCGCCCCGCCCCCCCGCGCCGCGCTCAACCCGCAGTCGGCCACGCCCACCCCCTGATTGGCCAATGGGTCCATGCTCACATGTAATTGGCCAAGTTGTGCTCCTCTAGTGTGTGGGTCTCAAACCCGTGAGGTGTTGTATCAAAGTAATCGCTGCCGATGCCGCAGATGAAACACTTGGTCTGTGAGTGGCAGGGGACATCAGAATCCGGGCCCATTCAACGCCCCCCCGCCCCGGGTCCCGGATTCCCTCTGGGTCGCCCCCAGATTTGACCTACCTCCATATCTTCTTTCACTTGCTCTTGTTGGTCTCGGAGCTCGCCAAAAGCGTCAATGATCAGACCTGTGGCGGCAGGTGTGAGTCAGTGCCCAGTCTCTGACCCAGCTCAGACTCCTCCCTCTTCTGGCTACCTGCCTCTGAGACTTGCCTCCCATGCCCCATCTCCCTCATCTCACCCTGCTTCCTAGAGATAATAACACCTAGCGTTTATTGAGCATTTATGAGCAAAACAGCCAGGAACTGACTTAATTCTCACAATAATCCTGCGAGGTTAGGATCATTACTATCCTCATTTGCAGCTGGAGAAACTGAGGTTCAGAGAGGTGACTTGTCTAAAGTCTCACAGGAGGAAGAGGTAGAGCCAGGATTTGAACCCAGGCTGACTACGTTCTTAAAGGAGCCAGTCTGCCCTCTCTCTCACAACCCCGACTAGCACTGACCCTGGATGATGGCCAGTAGGATGACGATGACGAAGAAGAAGAAGGTGATGTCGAAGACCACTCGGTACAGCTCATATTCATCGCCTGCTGGGTCCTCAATCTCATCCCCGATGCCCCCACCAGCTCGGACACCCACGTACATGTGAAACAGGTAACACTGTGGGGAGGGGGCGGTGACAAGCATACTGGTCATACATTTTATCATTCGACATTCTCTGAGTACCTCCAGGCCCCTGGGCTGAGGGGAGAGGCAGACACAGCAGTAGCTGAGCCAGCTCTGGGCCCTGCCTTCCCAGGGCTCACAAGCGTGGCATCTGATAGTGACAGCCCAGAAATGATCATGGCTGTGATAGGGAGGACACAGGCAGGGGGGCAGAGCCAGGGTGGGGGAAGCACAGAGTGATTAGGGCAGAAACAGGGGGAGCACAGGAAGCTGTGAAGCTTCGAAAGCCCAACTCAGTCAGGGTGATCAGGCTAGACTTCCCTAGAAGAGGGGACATGTGAGAGCTGGAACTTGAAGGAGGTGTTAGGTGGGAGAAAGTGTTCCAGGCAGAGAAAACCACATGTGTTACATGACTGCTGGGGAGCAAAGAATACATTTTGCTCCCAGGAGAAACTGAAAGAAGTTCAGTGAGGCTAGAAAATAGAGCTCTGGTAAGCAAGAGCAGGGAGAGAAATAAGGCCAGCTGATGGTTGGGGAGGGCTTCCTGTAGGAGGCAGCATTTAAGTTCAAAGGTGACGTGTCAAGTGAGAGAGAGGTGTGGACATGGGCCCTGTGGTGGAAGAGGGAGAGAATGTCAGATACAAAGGGTTTGGGTGGGAGGAAACACATGGTCTTAGGGGAACCGAAAGAGGACAGGCAGCCAGGGAGCAAAAAGCAAGAGAGACTGTGGTTAGACTCAGGTAAAGCTGGGTTTTACCTGGTGTTGTGAGCCGAGGTGAGGGATTTTATCACACATCACTAGAGAACTACAAGAAGGTACTGAGTGGGGGGGGGCACTGTCTGCCTGGCACTTGGGAAAGACTTTCCACTTATTCTTTCTGTGTCTCCAGGGAAGTGAGAGAACCCTGTGTCTCGGTTAAGAGCTAAGGGTGGTGACTTTGGGGGGAACAGGGCTATGTGTGGCAAGACTAGGTCTGACAGGTCCTCAGGTGTCAGGCGGAGGGGTTGGACTGGGTCCTGAGAGCATGGTGCCAGGCTACAGGACATCTCATACCAGAGCCCTAGATCATTCTCCACCATGGCCCATGCCTCCATAGGGCCAGCTCAGTCTGGGTTACGACCACCATTATCAGAATAAAAGAGAACGTATATACAAAAGCATGGCATGATGATACTGTGGGTGACATTTTTACATTTCTTTTTCTTTCTTTTTTTTTTTTAAGTAATCCCTGCACCCAACCTGGGGCTCGAACTTACAACCCTGTGATCAAGGATTGCATACTCGTTCCACCTACTGAGCTGCCCAGACGCCCCAGGGGGAAACTTTCATAGGTCACTAGGAGAGCAGCTAACACCTATATACCCCTTAATACACGCCAGGCGCCACTGTAGGACTTTTGGGGGAGCTTCACTGAGGCCTAAAATCAGCGCCTGGCTCTAGGCGCTGTTAGACACATCCATCTGATGGGCGAGGACACCAAAGCACAGGGAGGTTGAGTAGACTACCCCAAATCTCACAGCTCATGAGTGACAGGGGCACAATGTGCAAGCACCTTTCCAATAATAATAGTTTTAAAGGCTCCAATAACATGACAACAGCGGCAACCGCTTATTGAACACTGACTGTGTGTCTGGCGCTGTTCAAAGGCCCTCATGACAAGTCTATGGTGGGTTCTCCTATTAACCCCTTGACAGATGGGAACACTAAGGGTCAGGTGGTCAATAATGGGTCCCTCGAGCGCTGGGGGAGGGGCTCACAGTCATCATGTCATCACACTTCATGTCAGGCTCGTCCTCATCCTCACTCTTGTTGTAGAACTTGCGGAAGAAGTTGAAGGCCACCACGGTGTAGAGGTAAACCACCACCGCCAGGAGGCCCACGGTCATCACCAGCTGGGGGCGTGAGGGGTGGAGGGGTGTCAGCTCCATGCCCAGCCTCCTAGGTCCCCCCCCCCC
>PITA01005104.1:0-114886 GCA_004023965.1 Spilogale gracilis | reverse complement strand
TTTTGTCATACCACATCACTATTCAATTATTTTATGTAAAACTAAAATGTGTATGCTTAAAGGCACATGCATATATTTGAGCATGAGATAGATCATTTATTTTCACTAAAAAGTTCAATAGAATTTATTCACATTAAAATATTAAAATGTTAATATTATGTTAGTCTCAAATTTATTTAGATTCATTCAACAACTGTTTGTCACATATTGCCAATCTAGAATTTAGTTCAGTCCTGATGATACAATATTGAAAAATGGTCTCCGCTGTCAAAATGCTTTTTATGTTGTGGAAGGTAGATTGTAAACAGACAATTATTTTTCCACATTATAAGTGCTATGTTGGAGGCACGCACAGCATGCTATGGAAACATAAGGAAAGCATAGCTAATAAGGATGAAGGTGGAAGGATCAGGGAAGATATCCTGAGGAAAATCTAATTGAGCTTGGTCTTCAAAATGAGAAGAAAAAAAGTTAACTAGGCAAACGTTGGGAAAATAATAAAACATGGCCTGAATTTTGACACAAGGTCCAGTAATCACTGTATTTTTGTATGATTAATGCAGGAATAGGCTGACTTTTAGTATTGTAATTTATTTTTTCTTTTGATATCTATTGAATACCTTTTGTGTAGCAGGCAATGTGCTGAGGGTTATAAAGTTGAATTATGCATAGTGCCTGTCACCTCCAGGAAAACAGTCTAGAGGAAAGGGAATGGAACACAACATGAATAAAAACAGGGGATATGGAAGGAATATATTATGAAAATAAGAACTTTTCTGACTTTTACCTGGTGTTAGTCTTCTTTCAAAAAATAATATAGAATAAAGAGTGTGAGAAAACAAAACTTGATGCACAAGAAATACAGACATAGATACAGATACAGATGAAAAAAATGTATTTATAAAGGACTTATGCTTCCAACATAATGATAGACTAGACACATAGAGAGACCCTTCTGCACATTATTTTCTGGATAAAGAAAAAAATGCACACTTTAAAAAAGTTTGCTGTCTTACAAAAATATAAAAGGATTCTTCAAAAACAAAAACAGTAACAAAAATAAGAGTGAGCCAAAACCAAAGTAAAAGCAGTGGTGGTAAGCAAATACAAATGCCTGGATTGGAAAACCGAGTCTTGCAGCACAAGATGGAAAAACCGAACCTGTGGCTAAGGATTCATTACTTAGGCCCCCAAGAATCTCAAAGGTAAAGTTCAAATGAACATGTGTTTATAACTACAACAATAATTTACTACACACAAAAGAAAGTAAACATAAGCAGATGGAGACTTCAATGGAAATTCCACATCAAAAATATGAGATAAACAGGTAAAATGTATTTAAAGAAATAAAAGGTAGGGGCGCCTGGGTGGCTCTGTTGTTGGGCATCTGCCTTCAGCTCAGGTCATGGTCCCAGGGTCCTGGGATCCAGCCCCGCATGGGGCTCGCTGCTCAGCAGGTAGCCTGCTTCTCCCTCTCTCACTCCCCCTGCTCGTGTTCCCTCTCTGGCTGTGTTTCTCTCTGTCAAGTAAATAAGTAGAATCTTGAAAAAAAAAAAAGAATTAAAAGGTAAATTCTGCAATAGAAACTGATAATTACCAAGCATATTTGAAAAATAATAAGATAATAATAAAATGAAAATACAATTGTTGAAATTAAAGACTTAATGGATGTGTTAAAGCATATAAAAGGCTTCTGAACAAAGAATTTTGGAGACTTCAAAGCTAGAAAAATGTTTCAAATGTAAATAGTGGGAGAAAAGGAGAGATAAAATGAAAAAAAAAGGGTTAAGAGATAAAATGGGAAAGTCTAAAGTAATCTACATCTAGTTGAGATCCCAGAAGGATGAAATAGAATAGCAAGAGCCAATAGAGAAAATGGCAAAAATTTTGCAGAATGTACAAAAGAAATTAATGCAAAGATACAGGGAACTCAAACATACAATAAAGGTAAATAAAAAGCAGTCCATATGAAGACATTATATTAAAACTGTAGAATATCAAAGGCAAAGAAAATAAACTTAAAAGTATCACCCCTCTACTGCCAAACAATATCCCATCATATGGAACACCACATTTTAATTATCCATTCATCAAAATAAATGAGTACTGATATATGCTGCAACACGGATGAATCTTGTAAATACTATGCTAAAAAAAAAGCCAGTTACAAAAGATTCTGTATTGTATGTCTCCATGTGTATAAAATGTGTGCATTAGACAAACCTAAAGCATATTAGTAGTTGGAGAGAGGTGGGGAAGGACTGCTCAAGTGCTAATTGTTAAGTGTTAATGGAGTTAATTTGATTAGTATACTCACTAATAATCTTTGATTAGTATACTCACTAATAATCTTTCCAAATTGAAAGTGAAAGAAACTCATTAAAGGAAAACAGTTTTCTCTTAAACATTTATAAAATGGACTTTTAATTAATGCGTTTCAGAAGGGCAGAATTAAAAAAAAAACAAAGAATGCTGTTCTGGAGTGCAAACAGAAATGAAGAACAAGAAATAGCTAAACTCTGATACAAACTTGACTAGACTTTTAGATAAAAAATTGCTATGAATGCACAATTTATGGGGTTGAAATGAACTGAATGTTGAAAAAACAGTATCACGTGCTATGACTGATCATATAAGATATGTAGAAATAAATATTTAAAACCATGAGATTTTACCTAGAATATTTTCTAATTTCTTAAAAACTTAAGTAAATCAATAATAGGGGGGAGATGCCATGATTATACAAAGAAAGAGGAAATGTAAAGGTAACAATTTACAAACTAGTTGCTAAAGCAAATGTCATTTCTATCAAAACAAAACAATTTTTTGAGGAAACTGATGAGTTAATTCTCTGATTTGAATAGAATACCACTGGAGGTCTAAGATAGCCAAGCCACCCATACAGAAGAAAACAGAAGTACAGAGACTTCATGCAGTAGGTGTTTGAAATGATTTTAAAGCTGTCGTTACAAAGACAAACTGACCAATGGGACAAAATGCGGAGTCTAACAACCTTTATTTAATACATAGAGATGTAGATTAGTGGTGCATGCATAGATTACTTAATAAATGGTTTTGATTATGACGGAAATGTTCAGTTCTATCCCAATGATAACACTCAAAAAAAAATAGCAAAAAAACTTTGTTTTCTTAAAAGGCCCCATAAGGATACTGAAAAGCCAAACCATACTGGAAGACCTATTTGCCATACAGATATAACTGACAGCTCACTAGTGCCAAGCTATAAAGATCCATAGAGATCCATAAATATCCCATGCTAATCATTGAGAAAAAGACAAAGAAAAAAAAAAAAAACCTGAGTATAAAAGTAGCCAAAAGAAGACATTTCACTGGGCAAAGATCACAAATGTCCAAGAATATGTGAAAAAAAATGTTAAAACCCACTGATAGCAAAGAAGTACAAAATTTAGACATTAAAAAGATACCAAATTTGTACCAAAAAGCTTGTTAAGAATGAAAAGTTTAATGCTTTCAGGATTTGGCATGAATATAGAAGAAAATGATACCACATACATTACTGCTGAAAGTAGAAAAAGGCGGAAAAGATTGACATTGTACTGTAAATTAGATATATGAATAATCAAGAGACCAATATTTTAGTTCTAAGTATAAATCTTAAAGAAACTTTTGTACATGCATGCCAGAAGCCATAACACAAAAATATTTATAGTAGCACTGTTATCTATAGTTAAAAAATAAAAAACAAAAATAAAAAAACCTGGGAACCATTTCAAATATCCATTGACAGGAAAATGAAAAATAAAATATGTCGACAAAATTAGATATTACATAGCAGTGACATGAGTTGATACTGCTATTTAAAATAATGAGGATAAATCTTAGTTAAATTTAGTGAAAACAAAGAGTATCAAAAATATGTTATGGCACTGTATTTTAAAGCTCAAAACCAGGCAACCTTTCTTTATTTATTATCTATCTATCTATCTATCTATCTATCTATCTATCTATCTATCTATCTGTCTGTCTATCTATCTATCTATCTATCTATCTATCTATCTATCTATCTAAATATCATCATCATCATCATCATCATCATCATCATCTATATATAATATATCAAAATTGTGAGGGCAAACAAGGGAATTAGAAACACAAAACTCTTGATCATGGTTGCCTAGGGAGATACTAGGGAAATGGGGTTGGGGTGGGTTATACAGGTTATGTTTAATATTGGTAATGTTTTCATTCTGAAGTTAGGTGGTGGTGTCAATAGTTTTTGTTTTATTAAATTATACCTTGTCACTTACATATGTTATTTATATATTTATATACCAAAATGTTGATATCTGAGTATGAAATGAATCACTGGAAATACTCATTGGAACTGTCCATTCATTAATGGGAAGGATGCTACACATTGCAGTGTTTTGCAATTGATATGCTTTTTGTAATAATTTTTATAACTTTTACCACATATTATTACCATCTTTTTATTGCACTTCTTATATGTTGTGGTAGGTAGAGTGGTGACTCAAGGATATGCATGTCATAATCCCCAGAACCCATGAGTGTGCACTCTGATTTAGCAAAAGATATTTTGCAGATATGATTATGAACCTAGAAATGGAATTATCCAGATGGGTTCAATGTAATTACAATGATCCTTATAAGTGAGAGAGGAGCAGGGGGACCATGAACCAAAGAATAAAGGCAGTTTCTAGAAGCTGTAGAAGGCAAGGGAATGGATTCATTCCTAGAGTTCTCCAAAGGAACATAGCTCGGCAGGTAACTTGACTTTTGCTCTGTAAAACCAATTTTGGACTTCTAATCTCAAGAATTGTAAGAGAATGCATTGGTGTTGCTAATCCACTAATGTGGTAATACTACCTTAAGATGGCAATACATAAAACCTGATATATGCATTATCATTCACATATTTTATTATTTTATTTTTAAAATATTGTATTTATTCATTTGCCAGAGTGGGGTGGGGAGAGCACAAGCAGGGGGAACGACAGGCAGAGGGAGAAGCAGGCTCCTTGCTGAACAGGGACCCCAAAGTGGGACTTGATCCCAGGACTCTGGAATCATGACCTGAGCCAAAGGCAGCCACTTAACCAACTGAGCTACCCTGACATCCCTCTCATATTTTAAAGAAGTTTCTAGAACATTAGAATTTTATTTTATTTTTTTCCAATCACTTGAGAAGAGAGAACATTTAAGGCAAAAATCACTGAAATCATAGCCAAATGGAAAAAATAACTCAGAATTCTTCCTCTTTTTAGGAGTTCTAGTGTGATACCCTAGATCATTCAAAACGATCAGAAAATAATTTTCCTTTCTCAAAGAAATGAGGGCAAAGTGCAAATTCTCTAACAAATGTCTTGCCAGCTTCATTTTATAAGATTTGCTAATTCTGAAGTACTGTGTACAGAGGTTCCCATGCATCACAAATCGTGCAGAACACTAATACTCAATAGTGGAATAATCACTGCTAATGTCATCTCTGTAATGTTCCCCATGTTGCCGGCACCATCTGCTCCATAAACCCCACCACAGGGAGGGTGGTCATCTGGGGCCACTGATTCTGAAAATAATGGCCCATTGGGAAAGTGCCTTTCCATTGTCAGTTAGTAACCAACAGGGGAAAAAAGCCATTTTGTAAGAACTATTTAGAGTCTCAGAAAGGTTGTTTAAAATCTCCCCTTGACTTCTTCATTATCCATATGTTTAATTATCCTCCAGAAAAGGGTGGAATTGTTGTAGAATTATGAAAACGTGTTTTAAGCAAACCTAATTACACACCAATTCAGGAAACATAAAGTTAAGCATGCCCAAGACTTAAAGTAGACTCTCAAAAATATGTAGATGATAAAATGGAAACAAAGCCAATCCCTATTTTTTCAGAATTTATGACGTATTTAAAGTTACTGTAATTTATCAGAATTGGTCAGAACCTAAGTGTGTTGAGTTCATGAAATAACACCATCCAATTCAGTGAACTTCGATTTGTCTTAGTATAGTCAAATGGCTGTAACAAAATATCATGGACTGGGTGGCTTATAAATAGCAAGTATTTATCTTTCACCGTTTGGGGGCTGGGAGTCTGGGATCAGGATGTCAGCACGAGGGTGAGGGCCCTCTTTCAGGTCATGGACTTTTCACCATATCTTCACATGGTGAGTTGGGGAATTCTGTAGGATCTCTGTATAAGATCACTTATCCCTTTCATGAGAGTTCCCTCATGATTTATGCACGTCTCCAAGTCCCACCTACTGCCTTTGCCATGGTTAGGATTTCAATATACGAATTTTCAGAGGACACAAACATTCAGACAACAGCAAGACTGAATTCACTAACAGGAAGAACACTTTGCTGAGGATAGCTGAGAGATACTTCACACTAAAAAGTGCATAGGAGTGCCCTAAAATAATACCTTTTAAAGATCCTTTAACTAGGGTGTTTCTGCAAATCTGCTGTAAACCGTGTCTACAAAACTATATGCTTTTTTTTTCTTTAAATTGTGGTCAAATACATACATGTAACATTTACCATTAGTGACATTTAGTACACTCACAATATTATGTAACCATCACTACTCTACTTTCCAGATGATTTTCATCACTTCAAATGAAAACCGTGTACCCACTAAGCAGTCACTTGTTTCCAGTTAAAATATATTTAGATTTTTAGTTAACACCTACATAGTTCTAAAATTTAATCTATTATTTTGGGATCATGCTCATACTCCCCTTCATACTTTTAATGAATTATTAATACTTAGCAATATGACTTTTAGGAAAATACATGATTTAATAAAACAGAAACAGAACAAAGGAATAAGTATAATAATACCTATTTTTGTTTGTTGTTTGTTTGTTTTACGTTTGTCCTCAGTTGGAAAACTGGTTATGTAAATCCATTATTTCACTAAATATTTGCAATATTTTTGAATTGTTCTCAACATTGAGGCTGGTTATCACAGTTCTACATTTCAATTGATATTTAAAAATTCAGTGCTTTTCCTGAAAAATCCCTGTATCTTCTGGGAATCTTTCAATTTATGAAAGAAGGCTTATATTGCACATGATTTTCTATGAAATGAGAGAGGATAAATATTAACAGAAGCTAACTTTAGAAAACATTTACTGAGTTGTATATTATATGTTCCAGATGAAATTTGATTTTATTTTGGTTGATTCCCTTCTGACCAATCCTGATACTTCTTACCTAGATGTTTGTTGATCTAAGGATAGGCCAAAAAGCTGTGTGGAGGTTATTAACTGCACTTCACACCTATAGCAGAATTAATTTTTTAGAAGCAATGATTGCATATTGCAGTGAAGTTGCCTCTGCCCCTCAGGCCAACCTAGCAGTCTTTAAGCTTCAGCAATAAATCTTAGCCTGTGTGATTGAGTCACTAAATATCCTTTGTATGCCTGTAGATCATACATTCTTTCTGAAAGAACATAGCACTGCTGCACATCACGAAAGAAGAACCAGACCTCTTCGGGTAACCCCTTAGCTCAAGCTCCAAGCCCCAAGATAATGTCTGTAGCTGGCACCATCAGGTCTGCACATAATCAAGAAATGTTGATGAACCACCATACTCTACTGATTAACCACACTAAACTCCTTTAAAAACCCATGGGCCAGGCAGAAATATTGGAGCTGGCCTTTGAACAAGAGTCCACCTTCTCCCCAGATGATCAGCCTCCTGAATAAAGCTATTATTCTTTTCCATTCAAAAGTCATCTCTTGAGTATTGCCTTGTTGAATGATGGGCAGCCAAACTTGGGTGTCAGTATCAAATTCTGGTGAGCCAGCCAGGAGGCGATGCCACTGTGGCATCCAGTTCCCCTGGGAATCCCAAGGAGGTCCAGGCTAGGAACTTGAATGGCCACAGGAGGCTAGCTTTTGGGGATTAATTTTCTCCTGGAGGGAATCTGAAGGATTCCTTGCAGTTGGCAAGACTATTTTTGTCTCAGGGAAACTCCCTGCTGACTAATGCTAGCTGCCCATTTTGCCTTTTGGTTTGATTGAACAGGAAAGGAGCATTTGGGGAAGGTGACCAGTTTCTGCACTAGGTAAATCCTTCAGAGCGCATACCTATACAAGTTTCTCATTTATAAAGCAACTGTGTGTGTTCTTCTTTTGTTGCCCATGCTTTTCCCATGAGAAAGGTGTGGCTTTAGGGAGAAACTAAAAGGGACTTGAATAACAGTCTCTGCATTTGGAATTTGGAACAGCTCTGTTTTGGTGTATGTGGGAGTTGTAGTGCCTTGTGCTAAATTTGTGTGTAATGGGAGGAACCACCTCTCAGCTACCAAGGAGCCTACTGGGACGAATCTTGAATAGGTGGAAGGAAAGTAGCTAGGAACCTCTATCTAAGAAGCAAGATTATTTTTAATGTAACATTCCCTTGTTATGTAGGTTAAACTCAGAGGAAAGATGGCCACAAAATCGCTCTTTAGGATGCCTTCCTTCCTATGGGTTGCCTCAAAACACATGGTTTTAGTCTGGCTCTCTCGGCTTGTTTAGGGTGCCATTTGGTTTAGTCAGTGGAACTTTGACTTCTTTGGGAGGAACCAGAAACTAAGAAGCCATTTGGCCCTAGTAAAGCCCCCAACATTTGGGGGAAATTTGTTGTCAACAGAGGTACTCTTGGGGCGCCTGGGTGGCTCAGTTGGTTGAGCGACTGCCTTCGGCTCAGGTCATGATCCTGGAGACCCAGGATCAAGTCCCACATCGGGCTCCCTGCTCGGCAGGAAGCCTGCTTCTCCCCCTCTGCTTCTGCCTCTCTCACTCCCCCTGCTTGTGTTCCCTCTCTGGCTTTGTTTCTCTCTGTCAAATAAATAAATAAAATCTTTAAAACAAACAAACAAACAAACAGACAAAACAGAGGTACTCTGGGCTTCATGTTCTTTCTGAACTTTTGCCCAGGAAGATGGGTAGTACTCCTCTTGTTCCCAAAGAAATTCCATTAGGGAAATATTTTCAACAAATGGTTCAGAGGACAAAACAAAACAAAACAAAACAAACCCAAAATACAAATCCTGTTTTGTAGGAGGGCCAGGCAGGAGACAGAGGGCTGACAGTACCCTTGCACCTCTGCCTTTGCCTCCTCTTCTTCCTGTTTCTACACCATCATGGGCAAGGCTCACAGACCAGCATCCTATACCCTCCTCAGTACCTCTGTTACCATTAGCTTCTGCTCCTCCTAATCTCACTATCAGGGAATGAAAAGTACCTCAAGCTGCGAGGCTGCCTTCTAATGAAGTTCAAATTGAAGCACTTGCTGAATCAATAAGAAGGGGGGCCCAGAGGCTCCCTTGGACTTAAACCTCCACTTCAGATCTCCCCACAGGAGCTCCAGGTAAAAAGTTGACAGTGGGAAACAAACTGTTCTCATAATAAAGGGAACAATACAAGAAAACCTAACAATTATAAATATTTATGTACCCAACATGGGAGCATCCAAGTATATAAAACAATAACAACATAAAAGAACTAGTTGATAAAGATACAATAATAGTAGGGGACTTTAACAAACTTCTTACATCAAAGAACAGGTTATCCAAACAGAAAATCAATAAGGAAACGATGACTTTGAATGACACACTGGACCAGATGGACTTAACAGACATATCCAGAACATTCCATCCTAAAGCAGCAGAATACACATTCAAGTGTAAATGGGGCATTCTCCAGAATAAACCACATACTAGGTCACAAATAAGGTCTCAAAAAATACAAAAAGATTGAGATCATGCCATGCATGTTTTCTGACCATAGTCTTATGAAACTTGAAGTCAACCACAAGAAAAAATTTGGAAAGACCACAAATACATAGAGGTTAAACTACAGGCTACTATCTATGGTAGCTAAATAATGGAAAGAGCCCAAATGTCCACTGACTTATGAATGAATAAATATATGTGGTATATATATTATACATGGGATATTACTCAGCCATCACAAAGAATGGAATGTTGCCACTTGCAGCAATGTGAATGGAGCTATAGTATTATTATAAATAAAGAGGTGGTGAGTAAAGAGGTGGGTTAAATAAATGATGGGATTAAGGAATGCACTTGTTATGAGCACTGAATGTTGTATGGAAATGCTGAAGCACCGAAGTATACACATGAAACTAATATTAAACTGCATGTTAACTAACTGGAATTTAAATAAAAGTTAAAAAGAAATGTTACAGGCAGTGTATTTCCTTTACTGATTAATAGCCCTAAGCTCTTTTAGAGGCAGAAACCTCAGAGTTGGTCTTTGGACAGAGTCCACTTTCTCCCCTGGTGGTCAGATTCCTTAATAAATATCATTTCCTTTCCACTCAAAACTCATTTCTTGAGTATTGGCTTTTTGAGTGATTGGCAGTCTTGGGTTTTGGTAACAACAACCTCATTTAGGATAGTTCCTGAGAGTAACAGATGAGATATTTGCTTTTTCTACATGAAATGAAATAACCTAAAAAATGAAAAATTTACTCTTAAAGCAATTATTTATTAGTACATGTGAAACCACTAAGAACAGAATTAAGAGAAAAATATGATCAATACATAGATATTTTGTTTCTTTGGTAGGCAACACAATGAATTTTAATTTTTCTATATTCCTAGATATTTGAGATTATGCTTGCATCTTCAAAGATATTCAGGTGTAGGGTATCATCATAGCAAAAGAAAAGTTGCCAAATTTCCATGAGTTTTTCCTTTTCATAAAATATTTGGCAATCAGAAGGTGTGCTCTCTTACTGAATTTGTAAACTTGAGGACATCCATATTTTATCAAATGCAAATCCTACAGTGGGTGTAGCATAATATAGATGATAAAAGTTTTAGAAATACCTAAAAATGATTACTTTATTCTCACATTATAGCTATATTTTGTCCCATTTCTGAATCAATTGACATATTATTTTCTCTGTGAAATTATCTTGATATTTATACTCAAGTACTTTCATAGCAAAAAAGTTATTTCAACTGATGAAAACTCATGGAGTAAAATAAGTGTTGCTACCAATTTCATTTCACAAGAACAAAACCAGAGATATCTCTCATTTTCATTCAGACCTTGAGCTCTCACTGCATGAGAATACATTGCTTACTGCATGTGATACCATCTCAAAGGCAGTCTCTTTCATGAAGGCATATTATTTTCTCCTAGGTCTTATGCCCATCCACCAGATGAAACCCACTGAGTGACTTCTGTTGAAATTATGTAGGAAAAGCCCAGAAGTCTTGCCTAAGTCTCTGACCTATGAAATTATGGACTAAAATAAAATGGTTTTTCAAAAGATTTATTTGTTTATTTATTCATGAAAGATGAGAGAGAGAGAGACGGAGAGAGACAGAGAGAAACAGAGAGAGAAACAGGCTCTCCAAGGATCAGGGAGCCTGATGTGGGACTCTATCCCAGGACTCCAGGATCAAAGGCAGACATTTAACCATCTGAGCCACCCAGGCGCCCGAGTGTTTGTTTTTATGTCACTAAGTTTTAGGGTGATTTGGTAGGCAGCAATAACTGAGATAGAATTAGGGAACTAGAAATGGATGCTGCAGTCATTGAAAAAACTTAAGACATGTGGGGCGCCTGCGTGGCTCAGTTGGTTAAGTGACTGCCTTCGGCTCAGGTCATGATCCTGGAGACCCAGGATTGAGCCCCATATCGGGCTCCCTGCTCAGCGGGAAGCCTGCTTCTCCCTCTCTCACTTCCCCTGCTCGTGTTCCGTCTCTCACTATGTTTCTCTCTGTCAAATAAATAAATAAAATCTTTAAAAAAAAAAAGAAAAAAGAAAAAAACTTAAAACATGTGCAGTTGACTTTGGGATAAGGCCACAGAAGCTCATGGGTTTTGGAGACTTTTGTGGTGGCTGAAAGGATGAGGAGGAAATTGTTATCAGAAGATGGAGAAAAACCCCAATCACTGTCATCTCACTACTGTGGAAAATAGAAAAATCCAACAAATGAACTATTGTATTTGGTTAAGGAGATTTCCTGGCAAAATCTTGAAAATGTTACTTTATTTGTTTATAGGCTTGGGGTAAAGATCTTCTCAAGGGGTAAGGCTGTGAAACCCTTATTTTTCCTCTAGGAGAGTGAAAAGTTGCCTCATCAATTTTCTGAGTTAGATTAAAAGGTTTTTAAGAATCTTAAGAGCATTCTCCCATAGAATCTTGATTCCTGGTTCAAAGTAGGGAAACCTAGGAAGCCCACAAAAATGTCAAGAGAATTCAATGAGTAGAAGTACCATCAGCTTCTATTAAAATGAGTAATCACGGTTAAAAATGCAGACAGCTTAAAAAATTCTCAAATTTCTATGGGCAGGATATGGAATGAAAGTCTACTCAGCAGAAATCGTGGTCCATTTTTTATAGAAAAGTATACATAACTCAGAAGGCAAAATCAGAGCCCAAATACTGAAGTCAAAATCTACAAAGAATTGTTTGCAGGGAAAAGGGCTGGGCTCCAATCATGTAACCCGAAGGAGGTGCTTGCCTAGACTTTAGAAATGCTATGGAACAGTGACTACAAGGAGGATGGTACTCCCCAGCCCTCCACACCCTTGAACAAGTCTCTACATCAGTTACCTTATTCTCCCAGTGCGTTTGCATGTTGGCTAGGTGGAATGGATAATTTCCTCTTGAGTCCTCTTGATCTTTTGATGAAGAGGAAACTGCATTAAGATTGGCACTTGGGGAGCCTAATTACCCCTGGATCTTATTTAGATAGCAAGATCCCAGACTTTAAGACAGTGTCATAATGAGATAAGGAAGCTGGGGTTTTTAGGAAGGGGTGTGTGTATTTTGTATGTTGGAAGGATGTGAATAATGGTCACTAGAAGGAAGATTCCATCAGATTAAAGATGGTCAAGAGTTCTTGCAGTTTATACCCAGTCTTTTGAAATTCTGGGGCAAAATGGCTACTTTGCTTATACCCCTGATACCCCTGATACCCTTGATAAGCCATGTGAGAGAAGCCACATGTAGGTCTTTTTTATTTTTTTTTTTAATTCAGAGAAAGCTTACAAATACAGTTCTAAAAAATGTGCATATTGTTGAAATACAGAACAGATCCTTTATCCATAAATACCCTTGTGCAGTCCTTTATAATTAAACCATTTCTGCACCTATGCCTTTAAAACCAGTGATATATTCTTCATCTCTTCCATTTTGCCTTTTTTAGAAATTATATAAATGGAATCATACAATATTTAACTTTTTCACTCTGGCTCTTTTACTTAGCTTAAGTTATTGTGTGTATGAGTTTATTCCTTTGAGTTGCTGAGTAAAATTCCATTGTATGAACAAGTCACAGTGTTTATTTGCCCATTGATGAACTTTTGCTGTTTTCTCAGTATTTTATGATTTTAGAAAATTTTCTGTATGCATTCGCATACAGGTTGTTAAGTAAGCACAAGTTCTTGGGGCTCTTAAATCTCACCTAGGAGTAGGATTACTGGCTCATAAGTGAAGTATATGTTTACAGGTAGAAGAAAATAGACTGTTTTCTAGATTGGCTGTACAATTAGCACTTTCATCAACAATATATGAGACTTACAGTTTTTCCTGTATCCTTACAGAATATTCTTGGTATTCTTAGACTTACTTAAAATTTAATTTTAGCTTTTCCAATGTGTGGTAACTCATTGTGGGGGTTTTTTTATTGTGGTTTTAATTTGAGTTTTGCTAATGACTAGTAATGTTGAGCAGTATTTTGTGACCATATCTATATAAATAATTTGCCCATTAAATTTTTTCTTACTGTTTTGAGAATTACTTATGCATTAGAGATACATGTCTTTTGCCAGTAATGAAATTTGCAGACACTTTTCCTCCGCATCATATAGGATGCCTTCTCTTTTTATAAGCAGCATCTTTCACAGAAGTTTTTAATTATGATAAAGTTCACTTTATGCTTTTGGTTTTATATCTAAGAACTCCTTGCCTAACCTAAGGTCACTAAAATTTTCTCTCAACGTTTTTCTTCTAAAAGTTTTAGAATGTTAGGTTTCATATTTAGGATTTGTATAAGATATGAGTATGTGTTGAAAATAATTGTTTTTACTTTCTAAGGTTGACGAATTGCTCTAACACTATTTGTTGAAAACTATACTTTCCTAATGAGTTGCCTGTATAATTTTTTCAAAACTCACTCGATCACGTGTATGTGGGTCTATTTCTAGACTTTATTCTCTGTCATTGATCTACGTGTCTAGCCTTCACTAATGCCTGATTCTCTTGACTAGTGTCACTTTATAGTGAGTTTTAATATTGGGTGATGTGAATCCTCTAACTCGGTTCATTCTTTTCAAAATTATTTTGGCAATTTAATTTTTTTTCTTATCTACACCTGAAAAAATTCCTCTTGGTATTTTAATTGAAATTGCATTAAAACTACAGATCAATTTAAAGAGAACTGACATCTAAGCAATGTCTTGAGTCTTCTAATTTGTAAACAATGCACAACTATTTCTGTCTTTGATTTCTTTTATTAGCATTTTATAGTTTTCAGCCCTTGATCTAGCATATGTTTTGTTAGATGTACATAATTATTGCATTTTATTTGAAAAAGTTATTTCTGTATTAAAATGGGATAAAACTAAGTGTGCTTATGATTTTATATTTTCTTAATTGGGGAAAAACTAAATAAAATTTAAAAATGGACAATATATTTGACAAGTTGTGTTGTGAAATTATTTCTCAAATAAAGGCATAAAATGAATATAAGTGCTGTATCTGAGTATATTTGGGCTAAAATATTTATGCATTTTAATTCAAAGAAATTACAATTGGAAATATCTTTCATTTAACAGATTTTTTCTCACTGTACCAAGTACTGTGAAGCAAATATTTTATCAATGAAAAATATTTTTCTATTATGAGTCATTTAAAGGTTTCAATGGTTTCTAATTTAGTAATCATAAAATTCAAGTTTAAAGAAGATTTCAGGTAATTTTATAAAAAAAAAAAAAAAAAAACCCACCTTAAAACCAGAAGTAACAAGACCATATAGGAAAAATTACTCATTTTCCAGAAAAGCATCAGTGATGCAGTATTAGAAGCGTACATATCTAAGGAAATAAAAAATATGACTATTTGTCAAGACAATTATTCTGCCTCTGTTATAATTTAATAGTCAGATAATTTAGATAAAAGAGTTTGATTTTTTGTTTGAATATATACACACACATACAGACATACATTATTTTTATTATTTTATAGTGAATTTTATTTTATTTATTGAAATAGGTTTAAACACATATTTTGTAAATTCTCAATATAGCAAAACTAATTTCTTAGGCAACAAATAATTTTCAAAAATGAATCTACATTGTTTTCATTTCTTCTTTTCTCAAATTTTTTCCTATTTGGAAGATAGATTATACGGTCACCTTAACCTAAAACATAGTAGTGAACTCATTATATTAAAATGACCCTGATAAAGCCAGCTGTCCAAACACCTAAATACCCATAGGATCAGTTGTGATTTAAGGGTACATACAGACTCTACTCTGAATGTAAAAGTAGTGTGAATATCTGTATTCAGAGTTCAAATACTGAATCAATTTTCTTTTGCTGTGTAACAAACCACCCAAAACTTAGTGGTTTAATTTGCTCACAATTCTGTAGATCTGAAAAATGGGCTAAGATCTGTTGGGGTAGCAGAATTCTGTTGGGTCCTACATGTGATCACTCATGCACCTCTAATCATTTGGTTGCTTGGTTGGGCCGAATGATCTAAGATGCCTCAATCCTAGGTCTAATCTTTACTTGCTGACTGTTGATGAACGCATCTTGGTTCTGATTCACATGGTTTCTTATTATTGGTTGGTCTAGAAAAGTCCTTATAGTTAGTCTTGGAGTTTTAAGATGGAAAAAGCAAAAACTATGGTGCCTCTAAAGGTTTAGGCTCAACTCAGCAAATTGTGTAGCGTGACTTTTGCCATACTGTTTTGATTAAACAAGATAACAAGACCAGTAGAGGTTCAAAGAGATGGAAAATAAAATTGATTCCCCTTTCTGATGAGAGGAAGAGAAAAGTCACATTTCAAAGAGGCATGCAAAGTGGTATGGAAGGACATTCTTGGAAATAATTTACCATTAGGCATTAGGGCAATGGGTGGAAAAGATGGTAATAGGCCAGGTGTTGGTGCATGAGAAAAATTGACCTGTATTTTTCTCCAATATGCATATATCCTAGAGATATTACACTTTAAATCATAGGGTTTTCTTTGTAGTAAAATAATTTTAAACATTATTTAAGAAAGTTTATATGTCAGACATACTTTAGAAAACAATAGCTTGACAACTTTTCTTTCTTCTGACTGGAGACATCTTTCTCATAAGAAGGATCATGAAATATTTTAAAAACAGATATTTCTTGTTTCGACTTATAACCCCCAAATCACAAATACTTCATTATTAAGGAATATGTAGGAAAAAATCTAAGGAGGACAATATAACAAAAGTATTCTATATTTTGAATCAAGTGAGTATTACTTTAAAACTATAAGAATGATATCATTTTATGGTGCAGACTAGGAAGAGCACATCTAAAAATGTATAAAGTAAGAGATTATTTGTTCGTCTCTGAGTTTTAGTTGGCTCTGAATCCAAATAAGTAAAACTCCTTTTCTCAGCCGACAGAATAATTGGCATTAGCTAAAAATTTCCTAGCATGGTTTTTATGAGAGTAAGATTTAAAATAAAGTATGACAAAAAGTAACTCAAAATTGTTTTAAATAAGAGAAATAGGAAGAAAATATCTTCAAGTTTCAACCAATGTTCTTCATTAGGAAGTTGAAAGACCCAAAATTGAATCAGTCATCCACTATTTGCAGACATAGTAACTAGGAGCATATCTAAGTCGTTTGGGACTAAGAGGATCTATTGTCCGATGTTTTAAATACAAACTATTTTGAGAAATACTATTTGAAGAATAAGAGCACTGAAGCTTGCTTTAAGTACTGAATCGGTCAGAATGAATTAAGTTTATAACATATTCCACAGTAACTGTGCTACTAAAAATTATCGAGGGCAAATAATTTAGCCCCAGTAAGTAATAAGAAATAGACGACTCAGCAAAGAAAAAGATTACAAAAACACATTGTATTCTGAATCTAATGGCCAATAGGCTTTTATAGGGCAAGATACTGCTAAACTCACAGCAATTTAAGAAGGTAAAATAATCTCCCTCTTCTGCTTGAAATATTTGCTTCTTTCTTTCTGCTCAAGAGTAAAAAGAAGGTAGACAGAAATTCAGATTTGTGATGTAAGTCATTTGCAACTGTAAAGTCTTCATGAATACAGCAGAAAAATGGCAGCTCTTAAAACCTGTCTGCTGGGATTTCATCATTTTTCCCAGAAGGACAGAAACTACTAGAAGAGAACTTCTATGAATAGTCATTCCTTTTTTTTTTAAGTTATCCTGATCCTTGTGAAACCCACCTGGATCCTAAGGAACCGAATTGAAGGGAAGGGATGATGCCATTGAAGAGAGATGCCAGATTATTGGAGGCCCATTCTTTTGGCTCTTTTGTTCTGCCTTACCTTCTCTATTTCAGAGCATCAAGAAAGAAAAATTTATTTGATTGTATGAAGCTCCATATAGGTTGTGGACCTAAAAATATTTCTTTGGGAAATCCAGAAAGAAGATATTTCCTCCATTCTCATTACAGATTTTTTTCTGTAAACCTTTCACCCACTTCCCCTAATGTAATATCTCATATAATAATAGCATAGCTCTTGGAACCAGAACACTAACATTGATAGAATACTATTAACTTGTCTACAGGCTTGCTGTGAATTTCATGAGTTTTCTCTCTAATGTCCTTTTTTCGTTTTTCTGGCCTAGAAGCCAATCCAAGATCTCATATTGCTTTTAGCTATCCATATCTGTGACAGTCCCTCAGCATTTTTTCTTTTTTTTCCTTTCATGTCCTTGATGCTTTTGAAACCAGTCATTTTATAGAATGCCCCCCAGTTTGAGTTTGTTTCATGTTTTCTCACAATTAGATTAGTATTATTCATTTTTAACAAGATTATCACAGAAAGTATACTCTTTTCATTGCGTATCAGTGGCATTCGATGTTGACATGTCTCATTATTGGTGATGTTAAGCTTGACTACTTTGCTAAGATGGTATCTACCAGGTTTATTCACAGAAAAGTCATAGTGAAGTTTATTTGTCACTGTTTGCATTATTTCTTGGGTCTCCCAACCAAAATCCTGACTGACTTCAATTACTTATTTGTTTCGGGTGAGGTGAGACATTACTATGTTTCTTTAAGTCAGGGGCATACAAAATTAATCTCATTGAAGCCTAGGGCATTTATAAAACATTTTGTCATTTCTGAAATCGGAGTTTCATCTACATAAAATTGATGTGAGTCAGTGTTGATATAATTTTCAGTCAAAGAACTGTTGTTAAAACAATGGTGTGTCTTAAATGTGACAGCACCTTAGAATGACATGTGAACTCACGGAAAGAATGAAGCCTTAAAGTTGAAGAATTTAAGTCTATCTGGGTTATATTCAAAATTTATATTTTACATAATTGTAACCAAACTCTATGGATCCTGCTGGGATATGTTGTATTATTAGTCATTAAATATTGTGGTTTTTCTTTACGTGGTTCTTTCTTTGAAGAGGAAATATACATTGTATGTTTTTAATGTGCACAACATGATGGTCTGATACACATTACATAGAGAAATTATTACAGTTGAGCCAATTAACATATCTCCTCACTTCCATTTTTGTGTGTGCAATGAGAGCACCTAAAATCTACTCTCTTAGTATATATCCACTGTTCAATACAGTACTATTAGCTATAGTTATCATGCTGTACAGGAGATCTTAGACTTACTCATCCTATATCACTGTAACCTTATCCCCTTTGACCAATATCTTCACCTTTCTGGGGTTATGGTAACATTGAGTTCTTCTGCATTAGAGATAGGAGTTCCCATTTCCTATCACTAGTTTTATGCTTGTTGAAATATAGATCATTTAGTAAATAGTATGTATCTAGTACTTCATGGTGCCCAGTTGCTGTAACAGTTTCTTAATTCTTGTATGTTTTTCTGGAACCTCCTCTTTTCCCATCTTCCAAATCAGGCAGGAGACAGCTTTGCTGACAAGCCAAATCTGCAGTATAATTCTTCTTTTGTTTTCCACTAATTTTATGCAGGCCTAATTCCCAGGGTTAAGTTCCTTTTATGTGTGTGAGAAGTGGTTTCTGTTATAACGACTGAATACCAACTGAATTAATATTTGTCACCAGGGATAATACCTATTACCATTTATAAAATGATTTTGCAGACCAAGTGTTAGAGGCCATAGCAAAATATAATCATAAGCATGAAGGACTGAAGAAATGAGAAGTGGGCTGTTAGCTTCTAAATGGGTTTATAAAGAAAAAATATCCAGTTCAGGAATTTAAATTCCTGAGTTAAGACATGGCTGGAGAACCAAGGATTTTTTCATGATTTCCCTCAAAGAGTATCTAATCTTCTGTACCTTTATGGACAAGGATCCTATGGCTAAAAACCGGGTACAAAGGATGAATCTGTGGGTTCCTAAATCAAAAAGCACAGTATATTCATTCTCTTGCAAGGTATTTGAATGTTACAGCCTTGGTTGGAAAGAGTAAAACCTCAAGTGTTACAATGGTAAAAAAGAAAAGAAAGAAAAAAAAAGAAGGGGGGGTGGAGATTTAAAAAGCTCCAAGTATTTTGAGCAACAAAACTCCACTACCTCTGTGTTTGCAGGAGCAACTCTTCCTCCCCAGCGTGATGAGAGATATGCCCATTCACACTGTACTCCTCCTCTAGCAACCATCATTGCCCCCACACCTGTACCTAAGATTAGATCTCTGACAGCAGCCAGAAAGTCAATTATTGTCAATCCCAAGAAGAGAAGTTCTACACTCCAGCAATTGCTAGGTGTTTCCAATTTATATATGCATAAACACTTTCATGGGATAATACATTCTGAGAGTATTAGACCATAAAGTGTTAAGATAAACTTTAGGATGGATTAAATTTATTGATACCGGTTTATCAGTAGAGATTCTGGATTCAGTGTGTTAGAGAGCTAAGAGTGGTTCCAATTGTTTACTCATTTGGTTAACAAAAATATGAAAACAGCAGTGACCTACACTGATAAAGTTGATATTCTCTACATTTCTTAGTCAATTATAGAACAAGATACCCAAAGATTTAGGAAATAAGAGACATAGAAACAGATTTTAAATGTGTGACTAATTCATTCATTCTTTACAACTATATACTCCAAGAGGGCCCATATACCAGGGCTTTGAAAAATACACTAGTGAGTGAAAGAACATTTTTAAAACACACTGTGATGGCTGCCCTCTCAAGCTAGAGATATTGCCACTGAAATGTGTTTCCAGATTTCAATAGTAATGAAAGTTTCAGAGTGACAGATATCACTTAACATTATTTACTTAATCCCAGAGGCAAAATAGACATGATTATATAACTGGAGCAGAGTTGGAGTGGGTGTTCAGAACATGTAAATCATAGTGATCTTTGATTGTAGATGGGTTTGAAATATATAGGTGGGTCATTAAGGAATATTCTACTTGTTCTGAACAATCAAAAGAGTCTGAAGGCTGACAAACAGGATTTATTTGAGTTACCAAGAGAGACACAAAACTTCACTTAATTAGAAAACATGAGTGAGTTCACAGTTTTAAGCTCCTTTGGAGGAGGACATTGCAAATGCCTGCCATGATTCTTCCTACAGAGACCCACAGCAATTTATTTGACTGCATGTTGAGGAACAGAACTATGAAGAACACTGTTTCTGAGAATATTGGACCACCATTCTGAGTTAATTCCGGTTCCCAAATACACAAAATATTACTATTGTCAACGGATCAGAGTAACAGGTTTTGAGAGTCAGATAATAATGGAATTTTGATGAAAATTTATCTCACATTGGTTCCAGTGATTCTATGTATTCACTCTGCTTTATTTTCTTATTTCTTAAGTGAGTGACTGTATATATATGTATAGTCACCAACTGCAGAATTCTCATATAATCTCTTTGATCTGTGGAGCAAGAATTATGAAGGTGTGAAGACCCACAGAGGGGTGCCTGCGTGGCTCAGACGGTTAAGCCTCTGCCTTCGGCTCAGGTTATGATCTCAGGGTCCTGGGATCGAGCCCCACATTGGGCTCTCTGCTCAGCAGGGAGCCTGCTTCCCCCCTCTTTCCCTGCCTGCCTCTCTGTCTATTTGTGATCTCTCTCTGTCAAAAAAATAAATAAAATCTTTAAAAAAAAATAATAATAATAATAAAAAGACCCACATGGAATTCTCTAAAGCCCTTTTCTTGCCAATATTCTTAGTGATAAGCAGTGTTGGATCCTGAGGGAGCCAAAGGAGTTAATGACCCTTCAAATGACTTGAATGATGGTGCGGTAGTGATTCTTTTAACACCCCTATTTAACTCTCCCTTTTTGGCCTATGCAGAATACCCTTGAATCTTTGGAAATTACAATGGACTTTCTTAATTTTATTCAGCTGATTGCTTCAGTTATAACTGTTATTTCCATGTATATACTCTTTTTGTTGGAGCAAACCTATAGAGCCATTGGCACCTGGTTTATGACTGATGTGTTTAATGCATTTATTCTAAATTTTTAAGTAGAGAGTATCAGGAGCATTCACTTTTATCCAGTAAAAATATCTTTGCTGTTTTGCAAAGAACGAATAGATACATCTCTGCAGCCCAGTTGCAATAATTAAGTCTATGAGAACACAGATCATCCAACATCACAAGATACCCCAGTGGTCTGCTATATTGAAGATATCATGCTCCTAGAATAAATAGGTGAAGAGAAAATAGCAGATATTCTTAGAAGAGCCAGTGAATAAGAGAAAAACCCTAAGAAACTTCAGCAATGTTTTAGGGCATCAAGATAGTAGAGCCTGTCTGTATATCTCTTTAAAAATGAGGACCAAGTTGCTTCTTTCCCACCAAGAAAGAGGAACAATACGGACTAGCTGTCTTTAAATTATAGCAGTAAAACACACCACATTTGAATGATGGTGCTTTGACCCATTCATCAAGCAACCACAAAACTGCTAATTTTGAATAACAATCAACCTAGAGCTGCCCCTACCAAACCAGCCCACGTTTTTGTAAGTACTTTAATCTTTGCACTGTATCTATTTTCACATAAAATAACTAGTTTGTGTTTTGCTGCTATGGAATTCAATGCTGAAAGATGGAAGAGAAAGAGATTTGAAATTAACATCAGAGGTTGAAATGGTTGTGATGTTTGAATTCGTTCACACTCTGGAGTAGATTTCATATTTTGGCCAAGTCCCGGGTGTGGGCGATTGAACTTCAGTGAAAAAGAGGTTTATTAAAGGCGAGAAGGTTGTGGAGGGATGAAGGTGCTGGATGTTGCAACCACTTAGAATTAAGGCAGATGGGAAAGATGCTGGATCAGCTGCTCAAGTCTTAGATGGACGGAGTAATCACAACACTGGCGTATGATGAATCTAAGCAGGGAAGGAGTGTGGATAGTCAAAGATAGTAGCTTCAAAGCAGAATGGAAGAAGAAGTATCTGGGAGTGGAATGAAGAAGTGAGAAAACTTCCTGACCTAGAGTTCATGGGTTATGGGAGACCTTTTCAAGGACTGAAGAAGTGGAGAGAGTCCTCCTTCATTGATACCAAGAAAATGGAGATAATCTTCATCATAAAGGTTGTGTATGTGCGGGGAATGGGATGGAGAAGGAGCAGGTAGGAGTGGAAAAAGTTAAGTTGTCAACTAAGAAACTGATTCCAGAGGGGACAGTGGACAAATTAAGGAGGGAGAGAGGACGTGGGAGATGGATCATAGGTGAGGAAATCATAGCCCAGAATGATTTAAGTCAAGTGTTGTGCATGAAAATATATGGAATGTGAAACATGACATCTGTAATCAGCAACAAGCTTCTGAAAAAATAACCCCCAAGACACATCCTGGTAAATGGGGGTGGGAGAAAGAGCAGGGTAGGAGCCTGGTGTCTGGGTTCTGAGCATTTCTCTGTTGGAGGATTAATTAATAGGGGGCTGATTTTCAAATTCTTGAGGATATTTTCAGGCAATTCTTAAAAGATGTCTCATGAAGAACTTACCCTCAGAGGTCTAAGACAGTTTCTTCTATTTTTGAGTAAAATTATACCTTTATAAAGCCTTCTTCTTGCAAAGCCATGACAATAATGTCATATGTACTATGGGTATCTCATAAATATTTGTTGCCGCTGGAACAGAGCTTGAAGAATGAACTACATGGGAAATGTTTTGAGATCAATTTTATTAAGTAGTGAAAAATATGCTACAACATGGTTATATGAGTAAAAACAAAACACAAATATCATCACAGGGGTGGAAAAGGAAACAACTCTGGCCCTCATGTCAGACATGGAAAATAAATCTGAAACAAATCTGAATGTATTTACAATTAGTCTGAGGTGTGTGTGTGTGTGTGCTTGTGTGTGTGTGTGTGCGCACAGGCACACATATAAAGTTTGAAAAATAACATCTAAAAAAGAAGCTGACACATTAATAAAACAGAGAATGTAGATGTAGCTTGGCTTCCAGTCCATATACATTACAAGTTTTGCAAATAGCTAGGAGCATAAAAATGTATCCCTTCCCCCTCAGAATGCACAGTGCTTTTGTCCCATTTTCTCCTGCTGTTCTGTATGCTACCAAGCAACGAGGATAAAATATTAGCCTTGGGCAATTGGACTCATGAGTACCCCTATAAATATGCACTTTGGAGTATACATTCTCAACAACAACAATATTTTTCCCAAGGGAGTAAAACTTGGTTCTTGGTAAATGAAAAAGAATACTACTCCTTTTACATATAATTCAGAGGTAAACATACGGTGTATAAACAGATACATGGTATATCAGAAGTGTTAAAATTTCATAATGAGGGCAATTAGGAAAAAGGATGTCTAAAAAGGCTCATTAGGGAGGCATAATGGGGAAACAAATGGCTGAGAAACACTGCCTTACAGAGAACCAAAAAAAAAAAAAAAAGTGAAGCAGAGCCTGTTCATTTCTTTTTGGATTGGCTGTCAAATTTTGATTAATCATATTTAATTTTATAGCACATCGGTGAGGAATAGCAATTATCTTAAAGGGAGTTAAAATATGATAAAGGGTAAAATGTACTTAGAATCAGAATTTTTAACCCTTTTGGAGGCGGTTTCTTGTGATGTGTACGCAACACACTTATAATACAGGGTATATTAGAATTAAATGATCGTCAAAAGACTGAGTGAGCGGAAACCAAAGGAAGACCTGATATGGATAAGAAATGATTTTAGAAAAGAGAAAGTGAAAGAACAAACCAAAGCAAACAAAATGACTTCCATCAAAGAAGGGGGTTCAATTTCATCCCATTAGCTCAGAGAGGGATCAGCAGCTCTTTTACTATCTCTGCGGGAGAGTCATGTACCAGACCAGAGGCTTCTTGGGAGCCTGGAAGGGACACATCACCTTCCAGTACCATTATGGGATGGAGGCAACTCCAGGGGACAGAGAAGGAGATGGGAATTCAGATAAGGAAAAGCAGAGAGGAATTCTTCACTAATTCCAAAAATCTGTAGAAAGAAGAGTCTCTGTAAGCGGTGGAAGACTTAATGGAGGAGAAAGCACTTCCAAATTTACCCTAAGGGGAAAAGTATGCTTCATTATCATCCACAGATGAATTGAATGGGTTTTGGATGAAAGGTTGTCCAGGACTCATCTGTGAATATTTGCAATTTGTCTACTTCATGTTGATATATGTTATAATCTCATTTTCGTTAATTATAAACCTCTTAATATAGCCTTATGAAAGGATCATTTGTCTTACGCTTTAGCTAGTCTCTAGAGTGTTGGCAATATTCCCAGAAACTACTAAGGACAATTTTTAAAAGATGGTACAGATCATAGTAATATATATTTTGCTCATAATAAATCTATATACCTTCATGCTCTCCCATAGAAGAAATAGTTTGTGATCAAGTCTTGATGAGACTGAAAACAAAATTACTTTCCTCACATTTTTAAAACCAAATCTTGAAGTCTAAACTCATATCACACACACACACACACACACACACACACACACACACACACACACTATTGTTTTGTAGGAATTTTCCATTTTCCAGCTGACTCCCTAATGAACACGAACGGCTTAACTCTATGCCTGCATGTGTCCTATTTGACAGGGCACTTGTGGCACAGCCCCAGGTCCTTGTCACCTGGCTTGTTTGAGCCCATGTGAGGCACAGTTGGCTTGTTTTATAGATAGGCTGCTAGCTTCATCGCAGCAATGGAAATGTATCACCCAACTGGTCTAGAGAGTGTCAGCGCCAACTTCAACTCATTCATCTGTCAGAGATTCAGCACCACAGCTGAAGAGCCATTTGCAATTTAAATTGATTGCCAAGTACTTAACATTAATTGACATGCTAAATTCATGACTAAGTAACAAATTATGACTAGTGCCAATCATCTTTGAGAACACAATTTCCTATCTTGCTGCCCATTTTACCTTTAGAGGTTGAAATAACATTATGGAATGTATTCTTTTAGAGATAAATACCTTGAGGATGAATACCATTGCTATGAACTGTTCATGAGAATCAGATCTTTTCTTTGCCATGTTAGATGGCCATGTAAGATGGCCAATTGATCTGGTAGCAGTGGATTCTATACAACCTCTTCCTCTGGAGAGGACCACATGCAGATAACAGTCACCTTCCATTATAAATTAGATTTAGTAGGCAGAAATGAGAGTTATATTGACACTACATTTACCCTTATAATCTTCCTCATTTTTTCTTAACCCAATATTTTAAATGCATAAACAAAATACAATTAACCTTTCAATCTGCATAGTCAGAGTAACAGGAAATTCTACAACATTCTATAAAAATACATGGGTCCAATAAAGAGAGAAATTGCAAAAGCGTGTACCTGACAACTCCCTTCTCCAATAAATTTTTTTTCCTGTTGTTATTACTTTCTCTTTGGCACTTCCCCCCATAGTATTGGAAATATGCTTTTAAATATCATATTCATTTTAACAACATTGCAACATAGTTTATAATTGTATTCTTCGTGGTATTCTTTATAAGAAACTTTACCTGTGTGAACAGAATCTGCAAACTATCTCTTTTTGAGACAGTGACTATAAGGATGCTCCTGTGAAGGAGATTTATTTGTATTTCTGATGGGGTCACCAGGATGTGCAACCTTCATGCATACCTATCTATCTGCAACCTTTCCCATAAATATGCTCTATTTCCTATTCATGCTTATAAATGATAGTTCAGAACACATTCATGCTGCCACTCACTGGTTACTCATGCTTGAAATTAAAAATCTTTCAGACCAATGCCATTGCTGTATTTGGTTAGGCTTTACCCATTACTCAAAGTAAGAAAATAAGACAGTGAAGATAAGATGTTAACAGACATAATCTTAATGTTAAATAGATAGCAGGATGCTTTCAGGCTTTCCTAAAAGGAAATGGAATAGCGTCCATCTTATCATATGCTACATTAATATTATTAAATCTAGAAATATAAATTACACAGGAATAGTCATTGAATACTCTTACAACACTCATTAAATGAACCTTTACAAGTACTTATGTCATTGACAATAGATACAAAGAACCAATGACTCATTTTTGGTAAAGTTTATAGAAAAAAATGGACTTTCCTTCAAATTACACACATTTCCTTCTAATTGTCATCAAGAAAAATACTGCTAAACTTAGTTAATATTGGAAATATTTGCTACTTGATATTTTATATTTTTAAACATTATTCTTGATTACCATAAACACTATAAAATAGAAGCTCTAGTTTCTTATCAAAAAGAACGCTCTATACTATTTTTTTTCTTTTTTTTTTAGAGAGAGCCAGAAAAAAAGCATGCATCCACACGTATGTGTGCGCTAGTTGAGTAAGGGTAAGGACAGAGGGAAAAGGAGACAGAAAATCTTAAGCAGTCTCTACGCTTCAGCACAGGGGCTTGTTCCCATGACCCTGAGATCAGAACCTAAGCCAAAATCAAGAGTCAGATGCTTAATTGCCCGCCAGCCCCCCCATATAAAATTTTAATGTTTTAATAAACCTATCCCTCTATCAATACAGCTAAAAAAGCAAATGTTTTTTGAGGAAAGATAAAATTGCAAGGACATTTTTCAATAAAAATGCCATGTTTATTTGAGCAAAGTTAGCAAACAATAAACTGATTATACAATTAGTTACTTAACTCATATTTAAGGGACTGTAGCACAAATTTAAAACAGTGACCAGGACTCAGAATTGCAAAAATAGACCATATTGGGGGTGCCTGGGTGGCTGAGTCAGTTAAGTGTCTGAGTTTGGCTCAGGTCATTATCTCAGGGTCCTGGGATCAAGACCCACATCGGGGATCCTTGTTCAGCAGATAGTTTCTCCCTCTCCCTCTGCCTCTCTCCATACTTGTGCGCTCTTTCTTTCTCTCTCTCTCTCTCTCTCAAATAAATGAATAAAAATCTTAAAAAAATAGATCATATAACAAAGCAATACAAATAACAAAGAATTTTTACACTGTGACAAGGACACAGTAGCAAAGTTTTCCTTCTGAAAAAAGTATTCTTTCTTTCTGGAAAAGAATACATGTATACATATATTCCACAATATATATTTAAGAGCTACTTTGTGCTAAGAATTATCCCAGTTGTTAATAGTATAATAATGGACACTGCAGAGTGGATTGCTGCTCTATGGAGCCTATAATAAAAAAATTCTAGATAATGTCTATCAATATAAACAGAATATTAAAAGATGAAGAACACTTAAAACTAAATTGGATAAAATAATAGGATGTCAATGAAATCTATTTGTTAAATCAATACAAGGAATTAAATACCATCTTTATTTTTTAAAAAAAAGATCTTATTTATTTGACAGAGAGAAACACAGCTAGAGAGGGAACACAAGCAACAGGAGTGAAAGAGGGAGAAGCAGGCTTCCCACCAAGCAGGCAGCCAGAAGTGAAGCTCGATCCCGGGACCGGGATTGTGACCTGAGCTGAAAGCAGAGGCTTAATCACTGTGTCACCCAGCGACCCCTAAATGCCAACTTTAAAAGCCAAATAAATTAATATAAGAAAAACTTACCATCATCATAGTGTGTGAATGCATTGCTTTTATGTAAGTCATTGAGGTATTTGCTATGAATGGATTTTCTATGAATCTAAAATGGATTGATATGAAATTTCAGTTTGGGGGAGATTTTTATGGATTTCTAATAATTTATCAATCACAATTCTTAATTTGAGGGAATGTGCAGCATAGAAACTTAAGGAGATATAAATTCTGATGGAGAGAATGAAGTACCGAATATTCAGTGTAATTGGTTTTACCGAAAGAACAAGTGGAAAGGTAAAAATTGAGCATTATTATTCTTAAAAGATTAACATCAATCATAGATTTAGAAAGCAGTAAAAATTCCTAGCAAATAAGAGAAATCCATGTGTAAACTAGCAAAAAAAGGAGCTAAAGCAAAATTATTAATGAAAGGAATGAAAATGATGGCATTAATAAGATCCCCTTAGATGAAATGATATGGAATTATAAATAAGCTCAGGTCAATAATCTGAAATTTTTAAAGAAGTGGACAATTTCTTAAAAAATAAAACCTTTACAAATGTACACAATAGAAAAAATTAATAGTCCTCTATCTGTTCAAGAATGGAATCTATAATTTTAATCCTTCCCCAAGTACAATGACCAGCACAGATGACATTACTAGTATATTTTACCAAATACTTAAGGAACACATGATGACAGTTTTGCACAAACTATTTTACAGAGTAATGAAAGAATGAATATTCCCCAACAAAATTTTTTGAAACTAGTGTAATACTATATCATACACTGCTCTTGACAATGCAAGAAAATTATAGTTCAATATCCAAAATTAATATAGCAGACAAAACCTAAACCAAATATCAGAAAATTAAATCCAGCAATAAATAAAAAGATGAATCAATTATGACCAAATGTCGTTTATCCCAGAACTGCAAAAATGATTTTCAATATATATTTGAAAATCAATATATATTTGATTGATTTGAATATAACACACAATACTAACAGAATGAAGGAGAAAAGTGAATCAGTTCCATGACTGTTGAGATGTAATGCCTGTTTGTGACTAAAAAAAAAACAAGAAATGAAACAACAACAACAACAAAACAACTCAGTGTACAAATAACGGAAGAAATCTTCCTCAATCTGATAGAGCACTTGGGAGAAATCTAAATTTAATACCATTTTTTTAAAGGTTTTATTTATTTCAGAGAGAGAGCACAAGCATAAGCAAGGTGGGAGAGTAGAGAGAGAAGCAGGCTCCTCACTGAGCAGGGAGCCCAACGTGGGATTCAATTCCAAGACCCTGGGATCATGACCTGAGCCAAAAGCAGATGCTCAACCAACCAAGCCACCCAAGTTGTTAATACTATCTTTTTTTTTTCTTTTTTTAAGATTTTGTTTATTTTACAGAGACAGAACAAGCAGGAGGAGGAGCAGAGGGAGAGGGAGAAGCAGATTCCCTGCTGAGAAGGGAGCCCAATGTGGGGCTCTACCCCAGGAACCCGAGGTCATGACCTGAGCTGAAGGCAGACTCCTAACTGACTGAGCCACCCAGGTGCCCCAATACCATTTTTAATTGCAAAATATTTCATGCTTTTTCATTGACATCAGCAAACAACAACAACAACAACAAAAAAACAGAGGTGGTCATTCTCTATCCATTTTACTTATCATTGTACAGGACTGTGAACCAGTGCAAGAAGATAGGAGGGAAAGGAAGGGAAAGAGGAGAGGGAGAGAGGGAGGAAGAGAGATTTAAAGCATAAAGATCATAAAGGAAGATGTAAAAATGTCTTCACAGTTTGTTGAACATATTCATAGAAAATACAGAGAATTTGGCAAACTACTACTAGAACAACCTAGGTTATCAAGTTCTTAAGATGTCTGTCAATATTCCAAGATATAATTGTCTATATATTCATAGAAACAACTGGAAAATAAAATTATACAATAACCTTTGCACACACATACAAACACACATTTCTAAGGTCTATCTGCTCATATCTTCTTGGAGGGCCTAGAAACAATGGCACCTGTGTAGCAATGACCACACCTAGTAACCAGATATGGGTTTCTAGTACTGTTCTTCAGTAAAAGGGATCATTGGAGAAATTGCTGATTCTAGGGCTGGAGTAGGGAATATAATGGATCTGCAACATCTTGTGGTGGTGGAAAGAAAGTACACCAAAAACAAAATGATGGGATATATGAAAAAAGGACATAGGAGTCAACTGAATGAGCATCCAATGGACAAAACTGGAATGACTTGAACATCATAGACAATGTAGTATTTAATTATAACCTAAAGTATAAAATCAATATCCATAAATCCATACTGGTATAAATAAATGACTAGACTCCAGGAAACAGAGGATTACAGAAAGGAGGGGGGTTGGGGAGATAGGGTAGCTGGGTGATGGGTATTAAGGAAGGCATGTGTTATGATGAGCACTGAATATTATATGTAACTAATGAATTGTTGAACACATACATCAAAAATTAATGATGTACTAGGTGTTGGCTAACTGAACAGAATAAAAAATCATTGGAAAAATAAATAAATGGGGAAGGATGGATAAATGCCTTGCCAAATAATGTGCAGATATGATCCCCTCAAGGGGGTGGATAATAACCCTCCCCTATCCTTAAGTATGGTCTGTGCACTGCTTTTCTAAAAAATACTGAATGGAGAAAGTGAGAAAAAAAAGATAAATATCACAGTAGTGAAGTCTGACAAATCCCTGCTAATGAGAGTATACACTATCCTAAGTGATAATACACACCCTTGATATAAAGTAAGGACAATAGCACTTTACCTCTGTGGTCTTCCTTCCCAAACCTCATGATTCGCCTAGTCATAAGAAAACTGTCAGCTGAGAGATATTCCACAAAGTACCTGACCTGTACTCAAAATTAGTAAAGGGCATAAATTACAAAGAAGGTGTAAGGAAACATGATACCTAAATATAACTTAGTATCCAGGATTGGTCCTGCAACCGAAAAAAGACCTTAGAAGTAATAAGGAAATACTAAAAAATGTAAGGATTTCAGTTAATACTAAGGTATCAAATGTTTGTGCATTTGTTGTGACAAATATATCATACTAATGCAAAATAGTAATAATAGAGGACACTGGGAAGGAGGTATGGAGGAACTCTAAACTATCTTTGTAACTTTTCTGTAGGATAAAAATTATTTTTTAAAATTAAAAGATATGACATTTATGACCATTCATCAATACTTAGGAAAAAAACAAAATATATGATAAACTTTAAAAAATGTAGCTGAAAATAACTGAAGACAAATAATTTGATATCTTAGTTGATGGATTAGAAAATTAATACCTGTTTGGGGCATTGCTTTGTATTTAATGATTTCTGTGTTCTGCAGAAAGAGGTACCTAATTCTGGTAAAGGATTTCTATACCAAACTCAAGGAAACATCATGTTTATTTTAGAAATACTAGAACTATCCCCCTTAATGTCAGGGAACAATGTAAATTTCATTCAATGCTATTTTTGCTAAAACAATAAGATAAGTAAAGGATGGAAAACATATAAGGACCAAGAGGAACAAATTAACATATTATTGCTAAACAAAATGATTGCATGAAGGAACTGGAAAGTCTTAAGGCTAAAATGAAAGCATATTAAAACAATGTAAAAAATCATATTCCTACATACCAGCAAAAACTAGAAAATATAACTAAAACTTTGCTATTTTAAAATATGTATTTTAAAAATAAAGGGAGAATTATTAACGTTAAAAGATATGCAAGAAATTTCTGAGAAATTATATGTCTTTGTTGAATAATACTAATATTTAAGTAAAAGGTGAGATACATTATATTCATGGATGGGAAGACTCACTATTTTAAGGTTACAATTTTCTCAACACTCATTCATATAGTTAATTCAAGTTTATTTTGTGGAATTTGGCATAATTCTAAAATGTATATGAAATAGCAAACTTCCAAGAAGAGTCAAGAATACTTTGAAAAAGAATAAAGTGTATGTTTGGAAAGTTGTCCTACTAAATATCAAAGTCCAATTTAAACCTATATTAAAGGAGACTATAATATTGGTGCAGGAATAGAAAAATTGACCACTGGCACAAAATTAAGAATTCTGAACCAGACTCATTCAGTACATATGAATCTATATGACAGAGGTACAATTGTAAATTAGTAGAAGTAATTACTCAATTGTGAAATAAAAAAATAAATACCTACTGCCCATGATATGTACATATACAACTGCACAAAATTCCAGATGAACTAAAACCTAAATAGGAAAAGCAAAATGATTTTAGGAGAAAATATAAGAAAATGTCTTTATGAACTTGAATGAGGGAAGGATTTCTTCAGACAAAGTACAAACCAGTGAGTCAAAAGAAGGGTAAATTTTGTAAATTAAAATGAAAATAATTTACACATCAAAGAACATCATGAACACACTGGAAAAAAAAAGCAAAATCGGTATTTAAAATGCATGTAAGAACATTCTTCAGAATAATATTATATGTGTGTGTGTGTAGTGTATATTGGTGTGTACATTATAAAAACAAACAAACATGAATGTAGAAAAGACATTAAAAGGCATTTTGCACAAAGGACACCAGAATGGCCAAAATATAATAATAATAAAATATTTTTTTCAAGAAAAACATGTAACTGCACTATTAATCAAGGAAGTACATAATAATAGCAATTATATCCAAAGTGAATAAATATTAGTTGTTATATCTAAACAATAGAATATCTCATAAACTTAACAGTAGGTGTTTAAGACAGAATGGTCACTTTGGAGCGCAGTTTAGTAATATTTGAGTCAAATAGTTTCACTTCTGAGACTATAACCTTGGGCCAGATAATTCTACTCTTGAGTATATACCCTATAGAATATTTGCATATGCATATTAGAATAAAATATGCAACAATTTTCAATCCAGACTTTTGTAGGAGTAAAAACATTAAAAACATCAAAATGTCCAACAAATGCAGAACAGATAAATACAATATAAAATACCTCCTGAAATGAAAATGAACATGAGTCGAAGGTTTATGTCAAAAAATATAAATTTAAACCAAAAAATCAAATTACATGTGTACACTACAGTATGGCTACTTTGTTCATGCTCTCATAATTATAGAATAGAATTTTACCTCTTCATATCAAATTCAGGAACAAAGCTTCTATTGGAAAGGTAGGGAGACAGTGCTTGGGGCAAGAGTACATGGTCAGCCTCAACTTATTTTTAATATTTAATTTCTTAAGATGATAGACACATGAGTGTTATTTATATTACCCATACATAGGTATTTTTGCATAGGTAGTAACTCTTTTTGATAAAAAACACGTTTACTTGATAAAAATATACTTACAAAAAAAGAATGTGTAAGATTTTCCATTAAGAATCTGTAAATGGACACTATAAATTTTGTATGACATACGGTCTTCAATTTCTTTGGAGATTATCATGATCCAGCCATTCAAAGTAGCATCTACATATGTATGATTATTATTGCAACTAAAATGTGAACCCATCATTTATGTGAAAAATTGAGAAAGTGCACAGTTTGACAATTCCGTGAGATCACAGCCGACCTTCAGATACTCTTATCCAACCCCATCTTCTGTCTACAAACACCTGAAAGACTCTTATATCAAAACATCTCATCTTTTTTGTTTTATTCTGTAAAAATAATTTTTTATTGATGTTAGTGAAAAGTAATGGTTCAATGAGTAAATATTGACTTAAGGCACATAGCCTAGCAGTTCTCTAATGCTCTAACATATGCATAACAAGATGGAGAGCCATCTGTTTTCTGAAGTTAGGAGGGTAAGCCTGAATATATTCAGTTTGAGACATTGCTATCTATACACATCCAAATTACTACATTCATAAATGAGTTTGTTTGTTTGTTTTTTAAAAAAGTCCAACTTACAATTGCTTTCGTCCTGGCATTTAAGCCTTCTCCACAATTCATAACACTTTTGCAGGAATCTCATTAATGTGGAGATCTTAAGCTTTCCCTCAAGGAAATAATAAAAACAATCATGAATGAGCTCCTTTTGTGACCACATGTTTAGATGGCAGGACAGACCCACCGCCCTTACCAAGGCCATGTTACAAAAGGGGAACAGGAATGACTCTAACAGTGGTAAACCAGTTTCATCTTGCATTTATTTATTTTTTTTAAAGAACTGTGGTTTCCAATAGTCCTGAAATCATTGTCTGTTGAAGATGAATGTGAATGTGGAATAATGGAGGCTGGACATGTCCTTAGAGAATCTCATTATAAATGACACATGGCTCAGATATAAGAGAAATAAGGAGGTTTAAAATTTCCAGAATATTTTTAGGAAAAAGTTGATAATTATATTTCAAGAAAAATAAAATTGTGCTGAAGTGAGAATAGTTGGAACTACCATAAGTTAATTAGACAAATAAATATGAGAAATGGTGAGTTTCACAGTTAAAAATAAATTTGAATTTATGTTCTTGGAAAGATGCAAATAATTTTTTTGAAGATTTATTATTTATTTGAGGGGAGGTGGAGAGGGGCAGAGGGAGCGACAGAAACTCAAGCAGACTTCCTGCTGAGCATGGAGCCATGTGATGCCCAGGGCTTGATCCCAGAACCCTAAGATCATGACTTCAGCCAAAATCAAGAGTTGGATTCAATCAACTGGGCCACCCAGATGCCCCAGTGCACAAAAATATTTTAAAAAGACAAGTTTGGTGCAAGAAGAAAATACAAAATACTTTAAAATTAAACAGACATTGAAGACACTTAAGGTCTTTGTTAAACAGAGATACATAGTTTGGGAGAATTATTTATATTTATTTTAGATATGAGATCTCAGTTGCAAAGATAGCCATTAATGATTACCGGTAATTTGAAATTCCATCCTCACAACTTAAATATATTGTCTTAGTTGAATTAGGCTATTTGCATTATAAAAACAAAAGTAAATTATATTAGTATAAGAAATGTAAGTATTTTTAAAAATATATAAATACTTTTATAAAAACAAATTAAATAATATTACAGCAAATAAAATAATGGGAAAAGTTTAACAGCAGAGCTGTGATAGTAGTAACTATGTATAAAATTTATCAAGTTAATCAAATGGTAGGAAAATATTCTATGAATCTTAAGATAGAAATAGAATAGTTTTAACTTTCTCCATTTCTACATGTGTAGACACCATGTTGCTGCTGTTCTATCTGATGTTATTAAAATTTTACAAATATTGTATTTGATTATTTGAATAGAAGTAATATCACCTGTTTAAAAGTTTAGAAGACTAGGGGCACCTGGGTGGCTCAGTTGGTTAAGTGACTGCCTTCAGCTCAGGACATGATCCCGGAGACCCTGGTTCAAGTCCCACATCGGGATCAAGTCCCACATCGGGCTCCCTGCTCGGCGGGAAGCCTGCTTCTCCCTCTCCCACTCCCCCTGCTTGTGTTCCCTCTCTGACTGTGTTTCTCTCTGTCAAATACATAAATAAAATCTTAAAAAAAAAAAAAGTTTAGAAGACTGAAAAGAAAGATACCAAGGTGGACACAGTAAATTTTTATAATATTTAACTTCTGAGATGTTTGATTAATGTTCATTGATGTTGCTTGTGATTCTGAAGGGGAAAGTGATAGATGCTAAAAATAATTTCAAAAAAATACATTATGATAGAATATGTAGGAATAGAAAGAATTTCTATGCTAAAGAAAAAAGATAAAACTGAGTAAGAGTCACTGCAAGAGTATATTTACAATATTCTGCAAGCATTTTGTGTAATATTATTTTATAAAGGGAGTCTAAAATTATTATAGATAAGAAATTTAGCTGGTGTAGTCATCCTCTAGATTGTGAGGTACAGCCACTTAGTGGTAGACTGACGAATTATATTATAAAAAGCAAAGACCCTCAAAGAAACTGACAATCTTTCCAGTTTTAATGAGAAGGAAATCTAGTCAGATCTTCTCTTTTTTCCCAAGTCTCTTCCTCCATCCCACAAAGACTAGTAAAGCTGTAAATTTCTCCCACAATTGCTGCTGACAGTATTTTGTGGAAACAATTTTGCAAAAGAGAAAGTATAAACATATTTTTAGGTTTTTGAGATTGTACAGTTTGTATAGCAGCTATTAAATTGAGAAAGTTGCCAGAGCTCGAAATACAATTTGGAAAGTCTAAATAGAAAAAAGACAGCAGAGATTCCTTCATCTTTAAATGTGATTTGACTAAGAATGTACAGTAGAGGAACAAAATTTTCCACCCCAAAATGTGTCTCTTTGGCATATGGATTTTTTGTGGTTGATTATTTTTAAGAAACAGAAAACTCAAGAAGTTTTTCTTTTTGCTAACTGCCTAAAAGATTTTAGATAGAGAACCTATTCCAGGAAGGAAGATAGCACCATAAATAACTATAGTTAAAATCTGAACTAGGCCTGGTAAATAGGTAGGAACTTGGCAAGGCTTATTTGATCAAAATTCTCTCAATGTCCCATTGTTTCTGAATGGCCCAGAAAACACTTGTTCACCAAACATTTATTCTTTTTAACCTTCCTGTGAATTGCTTTCCTTCTATTTGCAGTCTCAGACTCCTATCCCTTTCTCCCTAGTTTACAATGACATATATACCACATTTTGCCTGTCTTTGGAATCTCTTGTGTTTATGTGAATTCTTCATATGTATGTTATTAAATTTGGTTCTCTTCTGTTAACTGTCTCATGTAAATTTAATTCTTAAACCAACCAAAAGAATCTTGAAGGGTAGAGGAAAATTTTTCTTCCCAATAGTATAAATGCAGGATATAAATCAGGACCAAATACTCAGTAGGAATCCAGAATATGTCAAAGCCTAAAACAGGATATAGTCATTTTAGAGTCAGAATTGTGCCAGCACAATGTTGTGTTTATGCAAGCAAATTATACGTATTTTCTCTGTGTTTATACAAACACACACACATACAAGTTAATTTATACACAGTAGTTAAGATAATCCTACATAACGCTCAGTAAGGAAGTTCAGTTCTTCTTCATTGATGTTTTTATTGTAGTTATATTATATTGTTTGATAAAACCACAGAGATGCCACTAAATGACCAAATATGGCACACATGAGGAAAAGAGAATTAAAAAAAAAAAAAGATACCTAAGTAAATTCTCTTCCTGTTGAGATAGGTTCTTTACACACACACATGCACACACACATATACACACACAGCTCTACATCCACCCTTAATAATTTACATATTAGATTATTTTTCCTTAAGAAAGTTTGCTATCAGATCATTCTGACATATGTACCATGAGCATAGATCGCTACTTAATAATGGTTTTGGAAGCTAATAAATTTTTAAGTATTGCACAGCCTATTTTAACTAAAATCAACTTTGAAAATTAATGCAAATTTTGCTTGCTAAATTGAGGAGTGGAGTATAATTCTAGGTAACTTAAAAACTGCCATACATAGTTCCAATTAAAAAAAGTTTTCTGTTAGAATTTTACAGATATTGAGAGACTCATGAGTCTATCTCTGCATTTTATTTCAGTTGAAATGCACAAGAGAAGCTGCAATGCACAGCAGAGATACAACATGATCTTTAGAGAAAGTTATAAAACTCAAATCAGAATAAATTTGATCTGTAATAACGATTTTTTTGGCTTTAATAACTTCATTATATAAAATGTTCTTGATTACGTACTAATAAAGTCTCTTCAATTGGCTTCAATAAAGCAAAACATATACCACAATTCGCAAAGTATTCATGATATTTGAGCAAAACTATATTCATTTGGAAAAGTAACCAAATAAAATACTTAATACTTTAAACACATTATAAACATACAGAATACTTGAACAGGAAACTATTTGCTCCTATGCTTATGTTTGGTTATTAAAGAGCATTGAAAAGAAGTAATTTATATGGTAAAATTTTAGTTTTAATTTGAGACTTAATACTTAATTACCAAAATGGAAAAATCAATCTTGTTTTCACTTACATTTATTCTCTAATATGCCATCTCCAAATGAAACATTATTACCTACAGTTGATTGCAACTTAATTATACCATTAATTTTATTTAAAAAAAATCTCATTATATTAAATTTGGCTTTAAATTATATAACACTAGCAGAAAATTTGTCATTAATGTAACCACAAACTACTCCAGCGTGGGACTTGTCATAAAGTAAACATGCCTACCATGGTTGTCTCAGCAATAGAGCCAAAACTGTTGATGAATATGTTGCAGGTGACATTAACAGGAGGGCCTGAAAGAGAGATTAAAAAATAAGGGCTATTTAAAGTATTTTCAAATAATTCTATGCTTTTCATTGTTAGTTTTTTTTTAAAAAGGAACATATACATTTGTATATTTGTATACACGCAGATGCCTAACACTGAAGTTAATCACTGTGTGAAATAGCCTGAATTGAAAATCCAAATTCACAGTCTCCTTTGAACACTGATGCTGTCCATTAGACAAATTATTAATCTCATTTGGTCTCAGTTTCCTTGATCTAGATATCTCTAATGACTTTGTAAATATCGGATTTGGTAAGTCCAGTGTCTAAACCCATTCAGGCTGTTTCTATTGGATTTTTTTCCTCCATGTTTGGGTCATGTATTTTCCTGAATATCACGTATTTTCTGTTGCTGTTAAAAACATTAGATGCATTAGATGATACAATGCGGCAATTCTGAAAACCAGACCTCCCACTTATATCCCATAGTCCATTGTTGCCGGTGTTTCTTACTGTTGTTATTGGTTGTTTAGTGACTTACCTGGGCTAATAAAGTTTGCATTTCCTCATAGTGTGCAGCCAAGGAGGTCTCTGTTCAGTGACCTTCGTGGTCAACTAGTGATTGGCCAGAGGCTTCCTTAATGCCTTGAACCAATAAGTCTTTCACCCTTTGCCAGGAGATTTCAAGTTTGGGGGCATGCCTTTAATGTTCATGCCTTTACCTTCACTTCCTTGCTCATGCAGTGTTTGAGGTCAGCCAGAGGTGAGAAGTTGGGGCCCTCCCAAGTCTTTGCTGGGCATGAACAGCCTTACACTTGTGTGTATCCTCTAAATCTACAAAAGGATATCAGAACTTTTCAAAGCTGCTTATGATCATCTCATTCCTCAGACCTTCTTTTAAAGTTTTTGTTCAGGCTTTTGTTTGCCCAACTGGTGTCACAGTCTTAGGCAGCTGGGGTGTTCAACAGTTTCTTGTGGTCATTTTCAACCAGTGCCCCGGGATAGGATTTCCCCACTGAGGGAGTTCCCAATCAAAGTTCAATAATGACAAGTGGGATTCCTGTAGGGAGCAGTCCAGGTAAAAGTTACATAGCTGTGGAGATGGGCTTTCTCAGGAGCCAGTCTTCGATAGGTGCTAGGCTGGGGGACTGTATAGCTTCTGTGGTTGAGAGGCTGTTGGTTCTTCAGGCTATCAGAAGCTCAAGAGTGGAGCCATATTTAAATGCCCTCTGTTTTTACAGAAACCTATCAGTCTCACTTGAATACACATTTCTCAGTGCGTTGCAAGCTTTTCAGAGTCTCTGAAGGTTCATTTTGACCACTTCTCCAGTATTTTCATTGCTTTTTTTTGGAGAAGTAAATTTACAGAGAATATCACTCCACTGTTCCAGAAGTCCCCTATAAATGCCTGATTTAGCATTCCTCATAATATCAATAATTTTTGTTTTTATGAGATCCTTTTTTTATTCCTTTACTAAATATTTAAAACTGTGCATACAGCAATTTGAAGAAGACATGCCGCAGACCTGCAGCCTGATCACTCATATGGGCTCCCGGCAAAGACACAACAAGATTATCACTTAGCAGGGCAGAAAGAGTAAGATCTTATAAATTGGTGAGTATTTCTTGTTACCAGGTAGTACACAGATTCATAGATACCACTTAATCCATATAACATTGAAAGTGGGTAATAGGAGCGCCTGGGTGGCTCAGTTGTTAAACATCTGCCTTCGGCTCAGGTCATGACCCCAGAGTCCTGGTATCACGTCCTGCATCCGGCTCCCTGTTTGGCAGGAAGCCTGCTTCTCCCTCTCTTACTCCCCCTGCTTGTGTTCTCTCTTTAGCTGTGTTTCTCTCTGTTATATAAATAAACTTTAAAAAAAAGAAAGTAGGTAATATTTCATCATTTATAAAATAAGGACTCAAAGCTCATAGAGGATTATGTAAGGTGCTAATTAAAAAGCACATTTAGAATTTGAACCACTGCTCCGATTCTAGGAATCGTTTTTTCCCCATCATATCAAGTTGTCCCATGATCTTCACATGATATTACATCCAAAGCATTCCATCATCTGGCTACAGACTTTGTTATTAGGCTGATACATATGTAAATCAACAACACTGACATATTATGTGGTAGGGATTAAAATAACTCTGAATTAAACTCTACCTACTGGATAATGCCACACACAAAAACTAATATATAAGTTAGAGCAGCACCTTTCCCTAAATCTCTATAGGAATGAAAAAAAAAAATGGATCTCACTAGAGATTATCACTTCAACTATGTAATGGGTTCTTTGGGGACTTACCTAAATGTCTCAAAACCATAAGTTCATTTTGCTACTTTTAAATGCTCTACTTTTAGGCATATGTTCTGATGCCCACAGCAGATGAAGATTTAGCTCTTTCAAACATTATCAATACCCTTCTTAACATAAACCTCTTTTTTTGTCCTCCCATGACACAGATAGTGTTACATTGTCATTGTTGTTAGATTAATATCTACTTTTTACATTATGACAAGGAGAATATCACCTTCAACTAAGTCATTCAATAACTACGATTACTTTTCTTGTCCTGAAAAACATTTTCTTTTTTTTTTTTCTGAAAAACATTTTCTTGAGGTTGATAAATATGTTATGTAATGTATTTCACATAGTTTCCTCTATATGTATCATTAACTTACAAGTTCTTAAATGTCTAAATTATGTTTCAATGTTGGACTCATCATATATTTTATTACCTTTGTCTTTCTTTGCATTTAGTCCCAAATTACATATTTTACTCTGGAGCTTAGCAGTGATCTTATGATCTTCCATAATCATTATACTGAGGATTACTGCCGCCTGTCTCTTCTGTGAGATCTCCTTTCATGGCCTCATTTTTTCCTTTGTTGGCTTATTTCTTCATTTTAGTGGAACAAATCCTTTAGCAATTTCTTGAGAAGTGGTACATAAAGATATGAAGACTTTGGGAATTTGCTTGTTCACAATTTTTTTTAAACTTCCTATCACTTAATTAACATCTACATTTGGTACAAAATTTTAGGCTGGAAAAGTTTTTTTCTGAATTTTAAAGACATTTCTTTATTATTTTTTATGTTCTTGTATTGTTAAAAACTACAAAGCCATTCTGATTCTTGGTCCTTTGTAAAGATAAAAAAGATATTCTTTGTACCAATATTAAAAAATAAATAAAAATTTTAAAGAACCACAATGCCTCATTAGTTAAAATAGTTTAAAATCATTTGTGGTTTCAGTTTACTCTTTCTTGATTAGTGGTGCATAATGCTTCAAATTTTCATCTTTGCTTTTCTACTCATTTCCTCATAGCCATTTGTCTTGCTTGAATAAGATAGAAAAAAAACCCCAAATTATCCAAAAATGAAATCCATGAACCATAAGCCAATGAATGAATCCTATGCATATTGAAATCATCTTAAAAAAAATTCACACCTAATTTTAACCTAGATGATAGGGTAGGCAACCAAAGCATCAATATTTGTAAAAGCTCCCCAGATAATTCAGATGTACAGCAATGTTAGAAACCACTGGCCTAAGGAATCCCAGATTAGGAAACATCTGTGCCCCTTATATCATAGAGCTAAAAATGAACTGAGATTTTCTTAGAGGTGAAGAAATAGAGAGGAGTCAGAACTTAGCGCTGGGCCTTGAAAATGGAAGGTATTTAATTTTGATTAGAGAGTAGCCTATTTTAAGTTTGATAAACAATGCTAATAAAACAAGTACAGCATATGCAGTTAGAAAAAGCCCCAAATCTACTGACCATCAAGATGCATAGACCATAAAATTAAACAGATATAAAAAGTAAATTGTTTTAAATATGAAGGATGGATTTTTACAAGCAAGAAAACCTCATGAAAGTCCTGAATCCTGGAGGTACTACTATTATTTGATTACTAGTAGGAAGGTTTTTAAAAATATTTCTCTTTTTTTTATAGTTCTTTATTTATTTACTTGTAAGAAAAAGAGAGCAAGAGAGCACAAGCAGAGGGAGCTGCAGAAGGAGAGGGAGCCTGATGTGGGGGCTCGATCCCAAGACCCTGGGATCCTGACCTGAGCTGAAGGCAGACGCTTAACTGACTGAGCCACCCAGGCATCCTTTTTAAAAATATATCTCTTTGTTCTTTCTTTTAAAGATTTTATTTATTTGACAGAGAGAAACACAGCCAGAGAGGGAACACAAGCAGGGGGAGTGAGAGAGGGAGAAGCAGACTTCCCGCAGAGCGGGGAGCCCGATGTGGGACTCGATCCCGGGTCTCCAGGATCATGACCTGAGCCGAAGGCAGTCGCTTAACCAACTGAGCCACTGAGGCGCCCCTATCTCTTTGTTATTTCTAAATATTTACAAATGTTTAAAATTTGCGAGACAATAAGGGTGTCTTATGTGTCACTACGTGAGAAAGGAGAAATCATGAATCTTTTACCTCATGATTATTTTACCCCCAAAGAAGTATAAAGTCACAATTAAGTATTAGATTTCTTTTGACTTAATGTAAGTTTAAGGTGTTGAACTCTAAAATATGTACACAAGAGTATCTGGGAATCTTAAAAATATAAAACGAATCATTCATATTTTCTAGGTTATCCTCTGTCTCCTAGAGAGGGTGAAAATGACAATTTCTTTTTTTGCTGCTCACAGTAATATGAATCTAGGTAATATTCTTTCGCTTGAGATAAACTCTCTATGCTCTATTGACTCACAGCCTTTGGAAGAGGGAAAACACAAGAGCACTGGTATTGGGTCAATTCATCTTCCAATAAAATGCTGGTGGAAATGCACCCATGTTGGGGGGACATGGCCCATGTACAGCTGCCATATGAGACTGCCTGCTCCGTCTGATTGTGAACTCTTTGGCTGAAATAAATTGGAATAAATAAAACAGTGAGGGGAGTGGGTAGTGATTTTTCTTATTTTAATTTAGCAAGAGCCAGGGCTTTATTTTGGGGACTTTAACTTCTCCGTGGACATTGCATAAAAAGGGAGGCATTTTTTGTTATATGCTTTGAGCTCATCCTTTAAATTTGATTATTATACGTATAATTTTAGATAGTGGTAGTGAAAAACAGAATGAAGGTGAAAATTCGACATAGGCTTTAGCATGTGTTAGTAGAATCTGTTTGAATGCATTTCCATATATTCTGGGCTTCATGGAACATCGTAATAATTCCAGGAAGGTTCTGAAAGCAGAAGTATTGAGGACTGCACCAGGAGGAAGTCTCTTCTGATGCGTTTGTCTTCTCCCTAAAATGTGGCATGGGCATCCCACGTTGACCAGAGGCTTGCATGGTAAGGCAGTAAGGAAAATAACATGTTTCCACAGAAGAGCAATGGTCAAAGGTGTTACTAATAAAGGTTTTGACTTATAGTTGGGAACATGATGTTTTATATTCTATAAAACAGACTTCAGCCCTTGCCTCTTCAACATGCCTCCAATCTAACGCAGAAAGTTCCTCCTAAAGGCAGAAAGCCAGCCTGGTTTTGGTCTAAATTTCATTTGGTAATAAAGTAAATCACAGTGGTCTGAGGTATAAGTGTTATTGTTTATTCCATTGTTATTACATGTGTTCTTTACCTGATAGACACAAGATTTCTATGCAGTTCCCATTTGACTACTTATGTGTCTATTCTCTTCTTCCGCAGAAAGGAAGGTGAATGAATTCAGACACTAAACCTTAGTTCCAAATTTCAAAACTAGACCAGACATTAACTTGAAATAAATGTGTATGCGTGTGTTATATACATGTATACTATATATATATAATGTGTGTTATATAGTTTAATTTTAAGAAAATTAATTAAAATAAATTTGATTAATTCAATTAATTTTATCTTTAGAAAGTTTAAAAACATACTAACATATAAAGCAACTTGAAAATGAAAGTTGTTGTTTTTAAAGGTAGTCTTGACTAGACCATGGAATCTCTTTGATGTAATACAAAGTATTTGGCATTGACTTTATGAAGCTCGGGGGAGCTACTGCAGATTTCTGATCATGGTTTTATAGTGAACCAACGCAACATGGCAAGTCATGAAATGGATGGCAAAAGCTGAGAGACAGGGAAAACAAGAATTTATTGTTATAGTTCAGATGGGAGATAGAATGGCCTTGACCAAGGCAGTGACAGTGGAGATGGGTTACAAAGAATGAAGTGGATATAGGACAATGTTTATAAAGCACTGCATTCTATTCTATTATAAACCTCTGGTCTATGGCAGATCAGAGCAGCAATCTTAATCTTTCTATCTTAGCTATTGATAACTTTGCAGAGAATGAGGCTCAGAGGAGACGGTAGATATCCTATTGCCATGACAGAGAGGGCACCTGTTCAGCAGTCCTTGGCCAATCTGCGACTTCTCTGTACCAGGGCAAAAGCTGCGGAATCCCCCTAATACACTGCTGTGTTTAGCAACAGAGCAAATAATTGCTATAGCATCCATACGGCAAACTGTGCCTTAAATTGTTCATCACATTAGCCATCTTTGGCCCCGAAAAGCCAACGACAGTTCTTGCAGATGTTTTCAGCAGCATGCTTTCTTTTAGATGTCCCTTAAAGAAACAGAACATGCCTTTTAAATTCAGAGATGGATAAAGGCAAAATGGCAAAGTGTACTGCAAAGCCTTGGGGATTATATGTTTGCTGTTCATACGAGGGAAAAATTATTCACAAGGCAAAGCTCAAGCAAACAAAGAAACAAACAGGGCGCCTGGGTGGCTCAGTGGGTTAAAGCCTCTGCCTTCAGCTCAGGTCATGATCTCAGGGTCCTGGGATTGAAGCCCACATCAGGCTATCTGCTCAGCAGGGAGCCTGTTTCCTCTGCTCTCTCTGCCTGCCTCTCTGCCTACTTGTGAGCTCTCTCTGTCAAATAAATAAATAAAATCTTCAAAAACAAACAAACAAACACAATAACAAAGAAACAGAAAATAGCCCAAGTGTTCATGAAAATGATTCCAAGAAATGTTTAACATAATTTTTAAAACCTCACCCTTTTTAAAGGCCTAGAATGCAACTGAAAGACTAAATTTCAAAAAAATATTGTATTTACATCTATATACTTGTACATATGTACGTACATGTCACATATACATAGCTATGTCACAAGCAGAGATATTATTGTATTTATATGTTTATATTAAAGATTTTACTATTTATTTATTTATTTATTTATGAAAGAAAGGGAGTTGGAGGGGCAGAGGGAGAAGGCGAGAGAGAAATGCAGACTCCTACTGAGCACAGAGCCCTGTGCAGGGCTCCATCTCAGGACCACGAGATCACCACCTGAGCCAAAATCAAGACTTGGGGGGCACCTGACTGGATCAGTCGCTAAGCGTCTCCCTTTGGCTCAGGTCATGATCCCGGGGTCCTGGGATCCAGCCTCGCATCAGGCTCTCTTCTTGGTGGGGAGTCTGCTTTTCTCTCTCTCACTCCCCCTGCTTGTGTTCCCTCTTTTGCTGTGTCTCTCTCTGTCAAATAAGTAAATAAAATCTTAAAAAAAAATAATTGGCTGCTGAGCCGACTGAGCCACTTATTTTCTTTTTGAATTGACAAAAACTCGTTGACTTTAAATTCACATTTTAAAGTATTTGTTGCTACTTGAAGCAAGTTTGAAAATCATGACACAAAAATAGGATCTAGTTTCTTCCTTCTGTTCCCTTTCCTTCCTGAAAACACAGTCTTAGAGCCTTTCAGTCAGGCAACGAAAGATGGGTGTCCAGTTGGGATGACTATGGGGAGTGTGGTAAACTTCACAGAGTGAGAAGGACATCTGTGGGGAAGGGGTGTATACATGGCACACACAGGACGCTGGAGCCAAAGTGAGTGAGGACGTTGTTCCTAAAGTAGGGCAGCTGATGTGGAGTATTAGACAGAGAAGGGTGAAGAAAAGTGTCTACATGGGGCATCCTGGCATGGTCAGTCAGAGTCTGAACACGACCCTAGCGCATTTGTGCAGGAGAGGAAGTGGCAGAAGACAGGGAGATTTATTACATATTGATCAAATCCATCATTATTTTAAGGATAAAAAGAGCCAGGTTTCTTACTGTCACAGGAAGTTAAAATATGGTACCTCAGAAGCTAGAATAAACCTATGGTATCAGAGATATTAGTGTGAACCATGGTTTTCAATAGAGAAGTAAAGATAAACTGTAAGTTTATATATGAATATACACACATGTGTATGTGTGTGCATGTATATTTATGCAAATATGTGTATGTATATAGATATATCCTGAAATACACCAACTTAATCAATTAATCAAGGTGAACAATAACAGTGATGGCAAAAATTAACATGATCCACCATCTGATTAAATGGAATTAGAACAAAGCATAACTTCTTTGATATTTCTATTAAGATGCATTATTTAAATTGAATCATGACGAAAATTACTAAGGTAAACTGAGACATGTTCTGCTAAATAAAGGGATAATAATATAATTTTTAAAGTCATGATCATGATAATCATAGGAAGCATGATGTTCTGGTTCAGACTGAAGAAATCAAGGAGAAATGAAAAATAAAATACAAGACATGATTCTAAACTGGATCCTTTTGCTATGAAACTGTTACTCAGATTATTGATAAAATTTGAATGGGGGGTCCACAAATTAGATGGTAACAATATATTCATGTTAACCGTCTTGTTTCAGTGGTTAGGTTGTTGCCTAAGAGAATATTATTTGTTTAATATACTCAAGTATTGTGGTATCAGGTCAACAACTTTCAAGTGGCTCAGGAAAAAATAATGTTTTGTGTTATAGTGCATGTTTTGTGCACATTGCAAATCTGTTAATTTGAGATCGTTTTAAAATTTTTAAAAAGGGAAATTACTACAGAAAAACATTAAAAACTAAAAATCAAAGAAAACATAAGATACAGGGTATACCAATCTAAATTTGCAAGCATTTCAAGTGAACATTTATAGTTTTAGAAAAGACTTATTAAAGACATTCTTCCTGTTAAAATGACCTTGTATTATGTAAAAATGCAAGTAGAAAATTACCTTTTTCAAAAAATAATTGTGAACTTTATTCAAGGACAGTAATGTCTGCCTGAATACAAATAGTTAAAATGGATAAAGAAGATACTAATACTTTCCTCTGAAAAAAGATATCAGGTAGGAAATAAGTATTAGGTACACATGCCATTTTGGGGATAGAATGTGTTATAACAGAATAGACTATTTGAAAACTGGCTTTGTGATGTGGGAGAAAGGGATTAATGCAGGAAAATATGCAGATGAAAAGACAGAAACCACAAAGACATTGTGAAGACAAACAATGTTATTTCTAGATAAAGAAAGTAACCATTAGACATAGAATAAAAAAAGGTAACAAAAATGCAATAAAAGTTTGGAAGGAATTTGTAATCGGGTGTTTGCTGAGAGAATACTTTCTGCCTGCATCCAAATCAGACTTAAGGGTTATGAAACAATAGGGTCAAAAGAAAGAAGTAAAACCCAGAAACAGTTGGGGAAATGGCCTAGTAAAATAATATTTTATTGTCTATGGCTGTATATTTATTCGCTATCCAATTGCTTTTCATCTGCTAAACTGGCTTCTAGTTTCTGTTTTTTTTTTTCTTTTTAAAGATTTTATTGATTTATTTGACACAGAGAAACACAGCAAGAGAAGGAACATAACCAGGGGGAGTGAGAGAGGGAGAAACAGGCCTCCCGTCCAGCAGGGAGCCTGATGCAGGGCTCCGTCCCATCGGAGACTCCGGGATGAGGATCTGAGCCCAGGGCAGCCACTTAACGACTGAACCACCCAGGCGCCCCCCTGGCTTCTAGTTTCAAATGACTCCTAGGTGCTTCTATTTCAAGATGGAAAAATGAAGTTTTCTTTCTCTCTGAGAACATCAAATAATATTAGCAAATAAAAATGAGACTGAACACATCACACCAAAGAGAAAGAAAGGAAAATCATAATTAGTTTAATGACATAAAATATAGAAGGCTTAATAAACAGTTTATCGGTGAAACAGGGTAAGCCTAAAATAAATGCAGGTTGGGACTGCAGGGAGAAGGGAGCTAATGTGCTAAGAACGACCCAGGGAGGCACAAAGCTTAGGGTCATCCTCTGCAGGAAAGGAAGTAGGGAGTTAAAAGCAGTCTGCAGGGAAAGGCCATGGATACTTGTCTCAGAAGCTCCCTGCTTCCCGCCCATATCCCCACAGAGAAAGAATGGCCTGGGGTTTAGCCCTCAGAATTTTTTTAATTAATTAATTATATTAATATATAATGTATTATTTGTTTCTGGGGTCCAGGTCTCTCACAGCACTCTCCATAGCACGTACCCTCCCCAATGTCCATCACCCAGTCACCCCATCCCTCCTACCCTTCTCCTCTCAGCAACCCTCAGTTTGTTTCCTGAGATTAAGAGTCTCTTGTGGTTCCTCTCCTTCTCTGGTTTCATCTTGTTTCATTGTTTCTTCCTTCCCCTTATGATCTTCTGTCTTGTTTCTCAAATTCCTCTTATCAGTGAGATCACATGATACTTGTCTTTTTCTGACTGACTTATTTCGCTCAGCATACACCCTCCAGTTACATCCACGTCATTGCAATGGAAAGATTTCAGTTCTTTGATTAGTCCTCAGGAATTTTTAAAGGAATGAAAATAACTTTATTTATTTATTTTTAAATGTATGTATACTTTTTGCAAACATAAGTTCATTAAGATGATTGGAAATAATATGGTTCTGTGAATCAACGCTGACTCTCAAAATACTTTATTTTTTCAGCTTTACTGACATATCATTGACATGCAACATTGTTTATGGTGCACACTGTGTTGATTTGATACACTTAGATAGCGTAATATGAATACCACCTTAGCATTTAGTTTACATCTTCATCATGTCACATAATTACTATTTCTTTTTTGTGGTGAGAATATTGATGATCTACTCACTTGGCAGCTTTTAAGTAGCAGCTTAGCAATTTTTAATAATATGGCATTAACTATAAACACAATACCATGCATTAGATACTCAAAATTTATTCACCTTCTAACTCTTTGCAAAAAGTTAAAAAAAAAAAAAAAAGATGATTGGAGGAAACAGTTCCTGGCAATACCTTAAAACTAAAGCCATCTGTAGTTTGGCATCTGGAAGACACCAGACCAAAGCGTAGACAACACTCAACACTCCTCTAAAGCACAGTTCTGTTCAGGGCAGGAATGTCTGTCAGATTTCCCTTTCCAGGGAGAAAAATAGCAGCAAACCACCCATCTCCCCCACACACACAGCCGCACACGTCCCTGCATGCGCGCGTGCACACACACACACACACACACACACACACACACACACAACCACACACACACACAACCACACAAAACCTGTATCAGCAGCCAGATCAACTCAATCTTTCCTGAACTACAGGGTATTTCTATCACATATAAGAAAATTAGCAGCTTAAAGAGAGTGAAGAAGATGAATAAACATAAACATTCCTGTTCCTGCAGGAAGAAAAGAGAAATCATGTGGCAGAAAAGAAAAACAGAAGAAATGAGGGCGCCTGGGTGGCTCAGTCATTAAGCCTCTGCCTTTGGCTCAGGGCATGATCCCTGAGTCCCGGGATCAAACCCTGCATCAGCCTCCCTGCTCTGCGGGAAGCCTGCTTCTCCCTCTCTCACTCCCCCTGCTTGTGTTCCCTCTCTCGCTGTGTTTCTCTGTCAAATAAATAAAATCTTAAAAAAAAAAAAGAAAAAGAAAAACAGAAGAAGTAGAATATGAGAATTGAGGCACTAAATTAGAAGTCTAGTTAGTGCGAAGGAATCTTATACTGCCTCCTTTGCAAAAGGCCTGAAGTCCATCAGACAGACTAGAACAGATTCTCCCCAGAAGTAACGGATTTTACTTTTGGAGTCTTTGCCTCAAAGAAGCACAACTGTGCAGAAGGGCTGCTCAATTTTACTACTGTTGTAAACAAAACAAAGAGCCAAATATGCAAAATAGCACCTGTCTTACAACCTGTACTACAACCTCCATGACGTCATGTTCAAGGACAATGGTTCAGGATAAAGAGGACTGTGAAAATACCAAAACAAAGTCACAGACTGCAATCTTCCTAACATTCCCACGACACCAGGCAAAATATCAGAGTCACTTACAGAACAAATCTGAACAATCCTCCCCAAATATAGAGGAAAAGGACAAAAAGGCAAATGGTATGAGTGATAGTGTATTAGACACAGATGATAAATGATCAGAATTTTTTTTTTAAGGGAAAGAGAGCTATTTCAGGGAATAGCACAAAGCAGTGCTAGCATAAGTCATACATTTTTTAAAAAGAAAAAGATGCATGGTTAGAAAAAATCTAGGCTACATATAAGGGAGCAAAAATCACAATCGGATTTTTATTTTTGTTACAATAGTAAATTTACAATAGTAAATAGGCATTGGAATATCTGCAAACTTTTCAGTTAGAATTCTATAGCTCCATCATTGTATAAAGTTACTTTCATGTCAAGTGAATAAACTGGAGATTATTGTGTAATACTATCCCATGATAAAAAGAAATGAGCTATCAAACCACAAAAAGCCATGTAGGATTCTTAAAAGCATATTGTGAATCTGAAAAGTCTTCATACTGTGGGAGTCTACCTATATGACATTCTCGAAAACACAAAACTCTACACAATAAAGAGATCAGTGGTTGCTAGAGATTTGGGTGGAGAGGGAGAGTCCTTCATACCTGAAGAACAGATGATTTTTAGGGCAGTGAAACTTCTGTATGATACAGTAATGATAGTTATATGTGGGTTATTCACTGGTCAAAACTATTAAATGTATAATGCAAAGAGTGAACCCTAAGGTAAACAAAGACTTTGGCTAATAATAATAACACATCATTATTAACTGTCAATGAAGAGCTATTCAATAATCAGTATTAATTCATCACTTCTGATAAACCACACTAATGTAAGTTGTAAACAATAGAGAAAACTGTGGCAGATAGGAGGGGAGAGGTGGAAACTCTCCATAATTTCCAGTTAGCTTTTCTGTAAACCTAAAACCATTCTTTAGAAAGTCTAGAAACTTAAAAAAAAAAAAAAAAAAAAAAAAAAAAAAAAAAAAAAAAAGAGAAAATCAGAAAAAAAAACAGAGCTCAGAAAGTGTATCTATCAACTTAATCCTGTTCTGAAAATGAGAAGGTGTTATTCTGTGTCTCTGTGTGTGGATAGAAATAAAACTTGTCAAAAAAAGAAAGAAAAAGAACTTTAAAACTAAAAGAAGAGTTGGATGTAAATATGAATTTACGAGAAAATACGAGAAACTGCTGGTCACGGAATTTGGGGGTCTTCCCTTAAATGTTCTGGAACTCCAAGTGAGTAAAATGGTTGGGTTGCATGTTGAGTACTGCCCCTCCGGACCTTATGGTGGTCCGGGCTGTCATGCAATGCTTTTTGTCACTGTGTCCTTCCATTTCTACTTTCCCCTGGATAGGAAGGGTTCGACAGAGAAAGCATGTCAAACTGCAGGGAAGCAGTAGTGTTACCTGCCTATTATTTTTGTCTTTCAAATTGGAAATAATGGTCTCTACACATACCATTTTTGCTAAGACCAACTTTTTGAAATAATGATTTGTGCAAAACTCTGTCTTCTGTTGAAGGATTAACAAGTTTAGTGACAGGTGAAGCTTTACTTGCTAACTCTAGCAGACTCTGAGATTATTTATTTGTTTGTTTGTTTGTTTATTTAGGATGGGGGATGGGCACAGGGAGAAGGAGAGAGAATCTTAAGCAGGCTTCATGCTTAGTGAGAAGCCTAATGGAGGTCTCAGTCTCACGACCCTGAGATGATGGTATGAGCCGAAATCAAGAATAGGATGCTTAAACCACTGAGCCACCCAGGTGCCCCTCTCAGATCATTTCTAAATGATCCGTTATTCAGTGTATTATTGTTATTCAGTGTATTATTTATAATGATTGCTATTCAGTGTATTATTGTTATTCAGTGTATTATTGTTATTCAGTGTATTATTTATAATGATTCAAGAAATTATTATATATAACAGAACTAAAATATAACAGAGATTTGGAGTTGTTCTCGTACTCAAATTATCCTCAAGGCAAAGAGGTTCTTTTGGAGAAACTTGATTCTTCCAAAAGTTTAAGATAATTTATGAACATTCTACAGGGAAAGAGAACAGTTGATTAATTAATGAACAAGAAATATGTTGGTGAGTTAGACATTTAAATGTTATGATTTCTTTCAATATTTATTTTATAAGTAGCTAATAGTTATATTTAATTTCTTACTAAGGTAATTTTCGGTGAAGAGATTATCCTATCTGTGCTTGGTATCAATTTAATTATTTTTTTTAAGATTTTATTTATTTATTTGACAGAGAGAAACACAGCTAGAGAGGGAACACAGCAGGGGCGTGTGAGAGAGGGAGAAGTAGGCTTCCCGCCCAGCAGGGAGGCTGATTCATAGCTTGATCCTGGGACTCCAGGGTCATAACCTGAGCTGAAGGCAGATGCTTAATGATTGAGCCACCGAGGTGCCAATTTAAAATGTTTTAAGAGAATCATTTATTTCTACTTTTGTGTGGTATATTTCAATAACATATTTAAAATATTTTATCTTGTGGCTCAGTCTGTTAAACATCTGCCTTCAGCTCAGGTCATAATCTCAGAGTCCCAGGATCTAGTCCTGCATCTGTCTGCTCCTTCCCCTGTTCTTCACCTAATGTGTACTCTCTCTCTCTAATAAATAAATGAAATCTTTAAAAAAATGTATTTAATCTTAAACAGATCATTTTTTTAAAGGTGTAAAGTGTTTTAGAGAAATGTGACAAAAAATACAAACGAGTGTCTACATCTAGATTTTTTGTTGGCAGTATATAAGAGAACAAAGTCAAAGTAACATTTTAACAAAGCCTATTTATATTTTTTAATAGTTGTTCTCCACTATGGCCTGCAAGATATGTTTCCTTTTGATGTATACATATTTGTGAAAACAATCAGAAATTTAAAATCAGTATTCCAGAAATAATTTCATAATAATGTATTTGAGCTGAAATAATTAATATTATTTTTAAATGTTGATATTTTGAAAGGTGAAAATACTATCACATTATTATTACAATTTGCACTTCTCTGATTGCTAATGAGATTGAGTATTCTTATTCTCTGTAAATTGTCTGAGAAGGTCAATACTGAGATTTTATGTTTTTTATGTTCTTACAAAATTTGTGGATCTCTGAGAGCTTAAACACCCCTGAGAGGTTTTTTCCAAAGCCTTTATATTTTGAAAACACTTGACTATTGCCTAAGCAATTACCCAGGTAAATTATTTTTATTATTAGTTTTTATTAACATTTTAATCTATGAAGATAGGAGAACTAAATCAATTAAGTTATTGTAATATATTGTTACATCTGTTTTGGCCAATTTCCACCTCAATTCTTTTTAAAAATTACTTAATTTTGCTTATTAAAAAAAAAAAAACTAGTAGAATACCACGCTACTGATATTCATGCACCTAAACCTTTACAGTATTAATTTCTGTCTTTGACAAATTGGGAGGTGAAAGATATATATATAATACCCAATTTAAATTAGTTTATTTGAGTAGCTAGGTAAATGTCTTTTAAAAAATAAAGACAAGGAGAAAAAACAATCAATGTGGGGGGGTGTTGTATTTTTAATCTTGTTAACTACTACACAGAAAAAATGAGTTAAATATTACTACAACAGTTTCATTGTACTAATGCCTGATGAACTTCTTTTTTAAAGAGGCATGGTGGGTCCCTAGGTACCTGACAGTAGAAGGGCTAATCTTTCTCTCTGCCTAATCTTCTGATAGGTCTTGGGTTTAGTTTGTTAGTACCTCAATACCTCAAAAATATTTAAATTTTTTTTATATTTCAATATTAGGCAATGAAATGATGGTCAAATGATTATAATGTTATTTTATTCAATAAAATGAGACTGCATTGAATATGCTTAATTTAGGGGGGAAGTTGTGAGCTTCCCCAGAGACAATAACAGTTCACTGATAGCAAGAGGTGAAAAAACAAGAGTGTTTGCTAAGAACTAACCCATTAAGGTATTGGTTTTTAAAAACTGACATTATTTGTGGTAATCAAATGAAATCCACTTGCTTTTCTCATATTCAGAGTATAAGATATATTGAAAAACCATAAAGGAGAGAAAATCCTCCTCTCCCTTTCTTTTCTGTTCCTTTAAGAACACTGGGAAGTAAAAATTGGTTCTCTTACTCTCAATTTTAAAAAAATCTACTAACTTCTAAACTGGCTCTGGTTATCAGCTAGTTTTTCAAAACGTATTTTTATTAAAAAAAAAAAATCAGTGCTTATTTTAAGCAAGACCAGATCTTTTCAGTTGTATCCCAGCTTCACACATAAATAGCAATATTAATCACATTTAAAATGGTTTAAACTTTCCTTTGCGTGTTAAATAATTGAAATGATAAAATAGAAGTAAACTTTCCAAGACAATAGCAAAGGCACTGGGACGGCTGTTGTGTGGTTAGAAACTTATCTATATTTTTATAAAGACACCCATTGAGTCTGTTTATGTGATTTTTTTTTAAATGTTCACAGATATTTAAAAATAGGATACATTTTCCTCTTTAGTTTTCAGTGACAACAAAGCAATGTTTCTGAATCACTGAATAGAATCACCATAATGAATCCACGGATTACTGGTTATGTTTCTTATTGTTCACTAATATGACAACTGCATATTTTTCAAGATCAATTCAAAGTTAGTTTTCAATCTAATGTCAGGGGTACTGCTCTTCCTCAATTTGTAGATCTTTCTAATGCTGAAAACTCATTTCATTTGTGTATAATATCCCTTAAGCTGTACTATTTTCTCACAGCTTACACCTCGTGTTTTCCTCTTGTGCAGTTAAAAATATTTATGGGTGGGGCACCTGGGTGGCTCAGTCAGTTAAGCATCCGACTCTTGATTTCAGCTCATTGAGCCCTGCACTGAGTGTGGAGCCTGCTTAGGATTCTCTCTCTGTGTCTCCCTCTGCCCCTCTCCCTACTCATGTTCTCTTTCTTCTTCTAAAAAAAACATGATAAATCTTAAAAAAATTTATTTATGGTCAAAAAATATAAAAATGAAATAAAAATATTATGGTCAAAATTCTTAAAAACAAATCAAGAAAATTTTAAGTGTCGAAATCATTTTGAAATAGAAGCAACTCGTAATTTTTACTTACAAATTTTACTCTTAATTTTTTTCTCCTGCGACCCATTCTTGGTATTTATTAGTTCTGTCTAAATAATTCTTTTTTTTTATTTTTATTTTTATTTTTTAAAGATTTTATTTATTTGACAGAGAGAAACACAGCCAGAGAGGGAACACAAGCAAGGGGAGTGTGAGAGGGAGAAGCAGGCTTCCCGCCGAGCAAGGAGCCCAATGTGGGGCTCAATCCTGGGTCTCCGGGATCATGACCTGAGCCGAAGGCAGTTGCTCATCCAACCAACCCAGGTGCCCCAAGTCTAAATAATTCTTAAACCGCTGATAAGCAATTTTTTTTCTTTGTTCTCCCATGAGAACAAATGCAAGAAGAAAATAATTATTGTAGATTACACTGTATTTCCTTTCATGTTAAAGAATGAAACTAGCTTAACTCAATCTCATGGAAAGGATGGACATTCTTATAATTTGGGTTATTTTCTGTATTGAAATAGAATAATATTCAAGATATATTATATAAGTATGGGCATGGAAGTAGTTTTCTCACCTTTTATCCTGGAACATATTGTGGGACATAATCTACATATGACCAGTATAAATGTGTTGCTTATCACTATATTAAACAGTAGAATTTAAAAAAAGTATTCTTGAGTTGACAATTACACTCTTTCCTATAAATTTAGGCTAAATATTTGGTAGATGCAATAATTTTTTAAGTGTTATCAGTAACTTTTAATTATTGAGACTCTTTTCCCTGTACATAAATTCAATAACTGATTCTCGACCATGTTGAGAGTCTTTCTGTGGGGAATTTAAAATATAGTTTATTGTCAGCTCTAAAGAAGCTTCCATTCCAGTGAGTAGGAATACATTTTACAAAAATATTGTAGGAAAATATATTTATTGTCAAAAATATAAAAATAAAATATTTATATAGTCATCTATATAGTGAATATATATTCATTTTAAAAAATTATATAAATTTTTCCTAAAATGAATCATCATGTATACATATTGTATCACTTATACAATAAGTATAACAAAGAAAGACAAAAATGCACTATTAGTCCAAAGAAGACAAATTCTGAGTTATTAACATGAAACTAGATTTTTTTTTCTTTTAAAACATATCTTTGGGCAATATAGTACTTGGAAGATTACTGGAAATAAGCATTAGAATTTTTGGTGAAATCAATCTGAAAATTTATCTTGTTTAAGCATATTCAAAACACATTTTATATATAATAGTAGAACAATACCTTTAAAATTGGGTCTGATTCTTGCATCATATCCTGATGTCCTCCCCATTAATTTATCCAGAAAGTCAGAAGGTGACATTGGAGCACTTCGAGATCTTGCGCTGTCTGTTTCCTTGGTTGCAACCAAGCTACAAATGAAAAGAACATTCGGATTTTACAAAAAATGACAAGAAGTCTTCTTAATAATTGTCACTATAAATAGAGAATAAAATGGTAAGCAAATTACCTTTTAAAACAAAAAGAAAAACTTTCTATACTAAGCAGTGAATGTTATCTAATGACAAGTAGGTCTTTCTAGATCTATAGTCAGTATTTATAAGGTTTCATATGTATTCAACCCAAAGGTCAGAGGTCACATTGTATTGTGCTAAGTCTGTAAACAAAGTCATTTCCAAATTAGTAGTCTTTCAAAATTCATATTCATCTAAACTTGACTTTCAATTGCAATTTTTAGTTAAGAAAGTCCTTAGTGATTCAGGCATAAGAAAAATGAAAGTTCAGCTGTGAAATATAACTCTTATTGCTTTTATTGAGGAAAAAGCTTCACTTTTCAAGTTTTGTGAATTCTTTTCAATGGTGATAAAACTTCTGTCCTACTGACTAAACAGTAATGTTCTTTTCTTCAATTAGATGCTTCCTAGGTTAGTAACATACCTGATTAAATTCATTCTGCTTTTACTTTATGTCATTTATCTTCAGTGTCTTTTGTTCAGATCTAAAATTTGTGCACTAAGGCTGAAAAATTGGTTAGTGTGGTTAGTGGTTAGTACACCAGGCTATTATACAATGAGAATGTGTGTCCAGGAAAAGTACTGCACTTTTTTTTTTTCATTCAAAGGTTTTCTGTTTTATGCGCGCTTATCCTAGAAGCCCACAAATGTCATGATACCCCGTCCAACTCTTCATTTACCTAGGCTGGTCCATAGAAGGCGAGGGCTTGCTTGTTAAGATCAAATATTTCTTTTCATCCATAGAGCTTTGCTCAGGGAAGTGAAACAGACTTCCTGAGCACACATGTTTTAGAAACTGATATATTCAAGCTGATATTATTTCCTGGAGATTGTCAGTCATCATAGCCTCCCAGCTCTGTCACTCATCTCAGAGCATTCCAGGCCCTGAATCTTTGTGGTCACAGCTTGATGTCAGCAGCATCAAATTCCTCCTGCCAGAATTTTTAATAAGTGGGGAAAATGGTTCTTCACAGCCATCACTGTTGAATTGTCTGTCACACACAGAAGCACAATTTTAAAATCCAGTATCAATCATCATGTGACAGTGGTGTTTCTGAAAGTAGAAGATCACAGCTAACAGCATCCATTCACTATTGTGTAGTTCTAAAGGTCCTATCTAGTTCTGGACATTCTAAGTCACTTATAAAGCCAGCGGCTCTGTCTCTGTCTTTTGTGCTTTCTACCTGACTAGAAGTTTCTCCTCTCTCTATTCTTTTGCCTCTATATTACTTTGTGATGCTTTACTTCTGATTATTACTGGTCAGTCAAACCCTATGCCACCATATCTCGGGAAAGTTTATTCTTTTTTATTTTTAAAGATTTTATTTATTTATTTATTTGACAGAGTGAGACACAGCTAGAGAAGGAACACAAGCAGGAGGAGTGAGAGGGAGAAACAGGCCTCCCACTGAGCAGGGAGCCCGATGTGGGGCTGGATCCAGGATCCTGGGATCATGACCTGAGCTGAAGGCAGATGCTTAACGACTGAGTCACCCCGGTGCCTCTGGAAAATTTATTCTAATGTAATCATCACCTTCATCATCATCATCATCATCATCATCATCATCATCAAAAAAACACCAAGTTCTCGGGGTATCTGGGCGGCTTAGTCATTAAGCATCTGCCTTCAGCTCAGGTCATGATCCTGGAGACCCGGGATCGAGTCCCACATTGGACTCCCTGCTCCGCGGGAAGCCTGCCTCTCCCTCCCTCACTCCCCCTTCTTGTGTTCCCACTCTAGCTGTGTTTCTCTCTCAAATAAATAAAACCATTAAAAACAAACAAAAACCCCACCAAGTTCTCAATAACTCTAGAACTTTCCCTACCATCTGATTTTAAGTAACTTTCACCTGTCCCTTTAAGCAGCATTTGCTCATTTTCCATAGACCAAAAACATATGGCAGAAATGATTGTCAGAGGCCTCATAACTACAGATTGCTATTTCTCATAACTACAGATGCATTCCCTGCATTTCTTTTACAAAACTCTTCCTTTCAGTTATCAGAAAATTAACTTCTACATTTTCCTAACAACAAATAAACCAGCTCACCTGGATCTGAACCAGTAACACCCTGCCCTTCCCCTCTTAAAAAACAATAGAATACTATGTATGCTAAACTGACAATCGCTCCCATTTTGCACTTCACGGGGGAGAGTATTTCAGATTATCCAAGTCAGCCCTCCATGCAATGACGCGTCTCCTTATAAGAGAGAGTCAGAGGACTATATGACTGCAGACAGAGGGGGAAGGCACCATGACCAGAAAGGCAGAGATTAGAGTACCAGCAGTGAGGAGCTGCAGGAAAGGGAATGAACACATTCTCCTCGAGAGCATTTGGCAGGTGCGTGGTCCTCCTCACCTTGTTCTGGGCCCAGTGAACTGACTTCTGACTTCTGACTTCTGGCCTCTGGAACTGTGGCACAATAAATCACTGCTATTTGTAGTAATTTCTTAGAGTAGTCATAGGAAACTAGCACTGGCCTTCCAGCACATTTTTCATTGAGTGATTCCACTTTTCAACCGCAGACTTGCTCTTTTGTTCTTTTTTTAATAATTTCTATCTCTTTGTTGGTATTTTGTATTTTGGGAGATATTATTGCCATATTTCCTCTTTAGTTCTTTGGACAAGGGTTTCTTTCAGGTTTTTTATTAATGTATTTAAAATAACTGGGGGCACCTGGGTGGCTCAGTTCGTTAAGCGACTGCCTTCGGCTCAGGTCATGATCCCAGAGACCCAGGGTCAAGCCCCGCATCGGGCTCCTTATGCAGCAGGAAGCCTGCTTCTCCCTCTTACTCCCTCTGCTTGTGTTCCCTCTCTAGGTGTGTTTCTCTCTGTCAAATAAATAAATAAAATCTTAAAAAAAAAAAAAAGTCTTTAAAATAACTGGTTTAGGGGCGCCTGGGTGGCTCAGTTGGTTAAGCATCTGCCTTCGGCTCAGGTCATGATCCCAGGGTCCTGTGATTGAGCCCTATGTCGGGCTCTGTGGGAAAGCTGCTTGTCCTTCACCCTCTGCCCCTCACCCCTGTTTATGCTCTCTCATGCTCATGCTCATAGATAGATAGATAGATAGATAGATAGATAGATAGATAGATAGATACAATCTTAAAAAGAAAATAACTGGCTTAAAGTTTGGGGCACCTTGGTGACTTAGTCGGCTGTGTCTGATTCTTGATTTTGGCTTCAGTCATGATCTCAGAATCATGGGCTTGAGCTCTGTGTTGGGCTACATGCTCAGCATGGAATCTACTTGTCCTTCTCCCTCTGCTCCTCCCCCAGATCTCTATCTCTAAAATAAATAACTGAAATCTTAAAAAATAATAATAACTGGTTTAGAGTGTTTGTCCAGGAATTCCACTGTCTTCTCAGGGAAGATTCTATTGATTGTCCTTTTTTCCCCTGTGTATGAATCATCCTTTTTTTCCCTTGAATGTCTCATAATATTTGTATTGAAAAGGAAACATTTTAAATAATATTGTATAACAATTCTGTAAATCATATTCTCTCCCCTTCTTATGGTTTGTTGTTGCTGCCTGTTTTTTGTTTGTTTGTTTGTTTTTCTTTAATTGGCTTTGCTGAACGAATTCTGTAAAGTCTACATCCTTTATTGTGTGTGACCCCGGGACTATCTGTCTGGGTGGTTTAGAAATCACCATAACTAGACAGGGATTATCTTAAATTTCTAAAACCAAGAAACCTCCCAGGATTTTCTGGAAGTTCTGTGTTTACAGGGCCACACATTTAACAGGCAATTGATAACTCTGCCTTCGCCTTTATTTCCCATTTGCACATGGCTTCAAGGCCCGCCAGTGTTCAGAACTTAAGAACTTCTCATATCTTTCCTGAGCATGCACACAACTTTATGTGTATGAGTTTGCTAGGGCTAGCTGAACAGTACCATGACCTGAGTGTCTTAAACAACAAAAACTAATTTTCTCACAACTTTAGAGGTCCAAGATCAAGTTGTTGGCACAGTTAATTTCCTCTGATGGCCTCCCTCCAAGGTTTGCAGATGGTCATTTCCTCTCTGTTTCTTCCTCTCCGTGTGTCTGTGTCTGAATCTCCTCTTCTTAGAAGGACACCAGTCATAGATTAGGACCAACCCATGTGACGTCATTTTATCTTAATTATCTCCAAACAAAGTTGCTTTCTTAGATATTGGGAGTAGGATTTCAACATATGAATTTTGAAAGGGTGCAAAGAGGCCCATAATTCTGGGCATGCTCACAGCCTCATACACTCTTTTTACCCAAAAATATGTGGACTTTTCCAAAACCCTATGGACATATTATCCCACTGATTTTCCTCTTAAGCTTTTTGGTCAGTCTGTTGTTTGCTCCCACTGTTACTCACTGTCTCCAGGTAGCCAGGAAGTTAAAACATTGCCTCTAAACGTTTTTGACAAATATTGCCAGGAAAAAGACTTATACTGAATAAACTCCAAGTTAGAGCTAAAGCTGTATTGGAAGTGGAGTCTTCCAGAAAACCTCCAGAGAGGTCAGATAATGACCTCCAACAACAAGGTTTTAAAGAATTCAAACTCCTTTCTGCCCACTCCAATAGCTTCCAGGTTGTTGGTTCTTCCTATGACTGCAGGCCATTGGTTTACAATGTTACCATGGAGCTAAGTCAAAAGGACAAGAATAGGACAGTTATGCCACAAATCCATTGTTATTCCAAATATTCAGTTGTCTTTCTTGATTAAATTACTTCATGTATTATTGCAAATCTCTGATTAACTACCAGAGTTCTAAAAAAGCTTATTGTCACATTTTTTGATAGTTTTCTCACTGTTTCTATGGAGGAGAGGATTTACAAAGGTTTGTAAAACAGAGAAATTCACTAACAAAAAATTATAGTGCATTTTTATGTTATAAAAATATCTTTTTATAACATAAAAATATGTTAAATGTTGAAACAATGAATTTTGAGTTCTCATAATTTATCGGGTACAAAGCACTGTACTAAGAAGTTGTAGTATGTAGGGCACAATTTTGAATCTTTGAAGTATTCACAGTTCAGTGGATTACTCTGTCTGGGCCCATCTGAAGTCTACAGAGAATCCCTGGGAAGTATCAGTGAACAGGGGCTGTAAAGTGAGACTACAGTGAAGAGAATGATTGGTTGGCTGGCTCCCTTCTTCCTACACTGAAAGCAAAACCTTTATGCTTTGTAACAGGGATTTACAACCAAGCTTTGCAGAATGATGCCTACAAAAAATGAGAAAAATTCTCAGCCGAGGAATATTCCAAATTCCTTTACTAGTTATGTTTCTTTCAATGACACAGAACCATCCAACTACTTAAAGACAGTTGGTTTTATTTCTAAAGATTCACAATTTTGACTCAGAAGGAATTATTGCTAACAAAACTACCTAGAATAATTGGCTGAAAAACATCTCTACGTCACCTATTTCTTCCTTTTCTGAAAAGACTAGAGGCAATGCACATGGGAAGACTTATCACCTACAATTCTTGCTCTGGCATATTTTTTTTAAAGTTTATTTATTTAGTTTAGAAAGAGAGAGAGAGTACAGCAGGAAGAAGAAGAGAGGGAGAGGGAGACAGAATCCTCAGACTCCCCACTGAACATGGAGTGCAAAGTGGGGCTCCATCCCAAAAATCCGAGATCATGACCTGAGTTGAGGTCAAGATTCAGCCCCTTAACCCACTGAGCCATCCAGGCATCCCTCTGCTCTGGCATATTAATCCTAGAACTTTCTGTACAGTACAATAATATCTGAGGCTTACACCATCTGAACATTAGTAGACTATCTTATGAGAAGTGTTGAAGAGAGTCACTGAGGAAAGCTTATAGTAATAAAGCTCTATATGACAAATCTGGAATCTTTCTCTCATTTTTAAATAGTCAACATCATCATCTGTACAAATATACTGAGTATCAATAAAACTATCATATTACAGCAAGTTACTAAGTTTCTGCACTTTTTTTTTTAAGTAGTAAAATAGAGCAGCCCTTCTGCACAGTTGTGCTTCTTTGAGGGAAAGACTGTAACAGTAAAATTGGTTACTTCTGGAGAGAATCTATTCTAGTCTGTCTGATGGGCTCTAGGCCTTTTGCAAAGGAGGCAGTATAAGATTCCTTTGCACTAACTACACTTCTAATTTAATGCCTCAGTTCTCATATTCTATCTCTTCTGTTTTTCTTTTTTTTTTTTTTAAGATTTTATTTATTTGAGAGAGAGAAACACAGCTGGAGAGAGAACACAAGCAGGGGGAGTGAGAGAGGGAGAAGTAGGCTTCCCGCTGAGCAGGAAGCCTAATGGGGGGCTAGGTCCTGGGACTTGATCCTGGGACTCAATTCCGGACTTGATCCCAGGACTCCGGGATCATGACCTGAGCTGAAGGCAGATGCTTAACAACTGAGCCACCCAGGTGCCCCAAGTGACTAAGGTTCTTAGCAAATTACTCATGATCAGTACTTTTGAAATAAGCAGCTTTGAATTTTTTAGAAGTTTTTTATTTATGAATGTCTCAAATCTGTTAATTCATCCACCTCCCATACTTGGCTCTTCTTTACTGCCTCAGGTACTGTAATTATTTCTACCATTTACTATTTACTCTTACATATTCTTAACTATTTACTAATAACTCTTTGTGGAAACTGTGTGGACTCATCTACATTCTCATCAATGAACATTTGTTTCAGTTAAGTGTTTTATATATTCTTATTTGTAGAAAGACATGTTACTTGAAAGTTCAGAGACTTCTATTTCTGAGATACTGGCAGAAACATTTCTTCTTCTTTTTTTTCCCTTAAGAGCTGAAATAAAAAATCAAAATTTGGGGCTCCTGGGAGGCTCAGTGAGTTGAGGGTCAACTCTTGGTTTTGGCTCAGGTTATACTCTTGGCTCTATTCTGGGTAGAGAGTCTACTTAGAACTCTCTCTCTCCTCTCCCTCTGCCCTTCCCCACCTTGCCCACACCCTGTCTCTCTTTCTCTTTCTAAAAGACAAAAAAATCAAAATTTATCAAAAAGATGTCCCTTTCCTTCCTCTCTTCTCTCTCCTTTGCCTTTCTGTCTGAGACAAGAAAATAAAATACATCCACTTTTGAAGGGCAGAAATAACCATTAAATACGGATGCTTCTGAGATGCATTTAGAATAATTGTCAATAGTTATTTACCTTTGCTAAATTCACCTTAAAATTGAGAGAACATATTAAAGATGTAGCTGGGTTTGAGACAAGTCTTGACACATGGGTCCACAAATATCAATCTATCTATTTTCATAAATTAATTTGCATGGAAAGAAGGGAGACTTGTAGAGAATAATCAGTGGCCAGACTCCTGAGGCAGAAAAGGTTTGGAGTATGATGGAGAAATGCAGTTTCCTTTGTAGTTTATAGCTCCACAACCAGTCTTGTAGGGCTATAATTCTTTGTGAAAAAAAATGTTCACAGTTATTATTTGGAACTTTGTGAGTTTTAGCAATATAAGCAATTGATATTTGTTCAAAAAACAAACCGCGGAATTGAAGAGATGTGTGTTCTTCCCATTTCTTTATAGCTTTGGTCTCATTAAGAGAATTAAAGAGAAACTGGGACGTTTAGGAATATGTGAAGTTTTGAGTATTTCACATGAAATCATTCTGCCTTAGAAAATGAATCATTTGTTGCCATGAAGACACATGCAGTGAAGCAGGCTTTAAGTAATAGTTTGATGATACTAATTATTGAAAAAGGAGACCATAGTGGATGAATATAAAAGAACTATTCTAGGATATCTCTGGAGACTCAGAAAGATAACTAAAAATTAACAGGGCACTGAGATCTTGATTCTTGTGACTGTGAGCAATGTGACAGTCAATTATCATCTTTAAATGATCTCATTTCTGAATTCATATCTGCAATTTGATGGGGCCTAGACTATTTTAACTTATAACAAATATGATAAATATGATAGCTGTTTCCTGATCTTCAGATACCTACACATGATATCATTTAATTCTCATAACAATATTGCTGGTTAGATATTATGACTTATGTATTATAGGTGAAGAAACTACGGTATAGAGATGTTTATTGCCAAGCCACTTAAACATTAAATGTATAAACCGATATTTTAAACAAATGAAACTTTATACTGAAAACAACTAGACAAGTTTAAAACAAATCTGTGCATTTAAGAGCTGAAACACAATGGAAAATAAAATGGCTGCGACTGACCGAAGGTAAAGGAAATTCATAGGAGGGAGCCAAGTATTATCTTGGGGGTGGGGTGCGGTGGGGAATTAACTTGAACAGTAGCTGTGTGGTTTGCAATCTGTATATAAGTTTTGAAAGTTTATGGATTGAGGGGGACAAAAATTGTATTCCAGGACTCATACAAAGGGTGAGCTCCTACAAGTGGCTTTAAGATCTCAAAGACTTTTGTGTAAGAGTGAACCAGAAGTGTAAAGGGCTAGTAGGAGACTAGACATAACTTAGCATCATCTCAATTTCTGAAACTAGCATAAAATAGTCACAGATTGCTGGCAACCCAGCTCTCTAATAAGAGCAAACATAAATCAAACTCCTGTTTCCACACACACTTGGTCATTTTTCATTCTTCTCAAATTTGGTTAATGACAGCTCCATCTTTCCATTTCTTGGAAATGGAAAATTTCTTTGGATAAAAATATTTTATAACCTTGACTCCTCTTTTTATGTCAAATATCACATCAATCCACTTGGCCCTACCTTCTATTTTAGATCTCCAATGACTTTTCGCCATGTTCTCTACAATGCCTCTGATACAACTTACCACTAGCCATTACCTTTGCCTGGAATGCTCATTGGTCCTATTTTCATCTAATTAATTTCTACTTATCTTTATGATCTAGGTTTAAGTATCATTTTCTCAAGAAGTCTTAACTATTCTCTATGATTTTGTAAAACCTTATTAAAACATTTCCCCCATTTGTGTTCCTCATTAGTAGCACTTATCACAATTGCAATTGTCATTTTAATAGAATTAATCAATCAGTGTCTATCTTCTATTTTGTAAGATCTACTATATAAGCAAATCATGAGTGTTCCAATTGTTTTAACAGACCCGGAAGAAATCCAGAGCATCCAGGGGAACAACTGAATAAATATTTTTGAAACAAATTAACTAAATATAATGATAGAGAGGTCAAACATCAGACTGTGACGCTCCAAGTCTAGCAGTAATCATACTTAAGAGTGTATGTTCAACACAAGAGATGTTCCGACTGTCTCTCCTTCTGTCCTATCCAAGTTAAGAGTGATGCTAATAGATAACCAAGGACAATCTTAGAATGAGTATTTAGAAATAGGGAAGGATCAAGATACAGAAATATGCAAGAGAAACTTCAATCATGAAGTCATGAAATCATCATTTAATAGAACTAGAAAGTCATCAATTGGAATGTCGTGGAGATACTGTAATAGAGCCCACATTCAATGCTTACATAAATTAGTGCTTTTTAGGGTCTATGGTGTCTCTGTTCAATGCTTACCAGTTGTTAGTGATAATTAAATATTGTTTGTGTATTTGTATTTGAAGGGTTAATGCAGAGTTATAGGCAAGGGATAGGATGAAGAAAGAGGACTCCATTTAATAGTAAAAATAGAAACAAGATGAAATAATGCAGTCATTTGAAAGTTCTTAACTCTAATCTTTATACAATCTTTTTTATCTATAAAATTTATTTTGCCATAAAAATCACTTATTTTTACTAAATACTTGTAGAATATTGTGCTCAAAAGTTATGATAATTATTTTAACTTCTGTGAAAACTTCTGTTATAACTTCTATATAAACTGCCTATCCTCAGGAAAATACTATATTTCTGTATAGTTTTGGCATTAGCTTATTTCAACTGAAAAAACTAAAAGGCCATAACACAGCTAATTAAGTCACTGATTTGTAGATTCTTAATGACTTGTTTATTTTAAGGAAAACTAATTAAGTGTTTCAGATACATTGGAAATTACTTAGAATAGACTAAATAGTTTCTGTTATGTGTTCAGGGCACAAGATAATTAAATGGAAGTAATCATGGTGCAATGGTTGAATTTCCAGATGGACAGACAAAAGGCTTATACTTTTTCCCAGTTTTGTCATTAACTAGTTGTTTTGCCTTTAGCAAGACAGATATTCTTTTACCAGTATTAATATGGAGACTGAAGTTACACACATTTTTCATAGATAAGTTTTGTAAAAGAAAGGACACAATCTATATACAGATGTTTTGGAAAATGCCAACTCCTTATACTAATGTTTGGATTTTGCATTTGATACCATGACTTCTACGGTCAGGGATATTTTTAAGTGAAATAAAGAGAAATTCACTGAAGATAATTTATATAAAAGGGCTCTGGATGGTTATAATTGTATTCCATGATATTCAGGTGTAGAAAAATTTAGTCAAGCATCAGGAAAGACTGAGCAACATAAAAGGAAAGGATCTGATTGACCCATCCCAGTTCATGGATTCAACTTATGATTGAAACCACTTTAGCAAGAGAGGTTCCAAGTCAACATTGCCAATGTATAGTTGTAAGAGACTTAACTCTGTTGCTTAAATAATTAAATAACTTTTCATTCAGAACATTATGTCTTTCAGAACTCAACTATTGAGGGAATAATTAAAACATTTTGAGGTTTACATCATTTCCTGTTCAGTAGTTCAGTTCCAGTTTTGACATCTAGCCAAACTTTAAGGAATTCAAAAGAAGTCTCTCAATTTATGTAAAATTCAGTGAAGATTTCTAAGAGGAGGGGCTGATGAAATAGTAGCCCAGAATTTCTCACAGGAAAAGACTGAATTGATAGATATAAGAGAAAATATCTCTGAACTTGTGGTGTCATGAAATTTATCAGAGACTAAAAGAATATTAGTGTATCTGGAATAGAGCCAAGGTGTTGATATTAATAACAAATGAGGCTGGAGATTTGTAGGCACCAGATCATGCACCTGCTTTATTGATCACACAGGAACTTTTGTCCAGAGCACCATTCGGAAACAATTCCAGGGGTCAAGGTGAGAGCTGAGGATAGATTGAGTAATTTTAATAGCTGTGGGGTTGGAGAAGAGTAGAAGAACCTGAGATATTCACAAGATCCACAAAATTTAGTGACAGCTTGGTACTGAATTTGAATAAGAAGGACATCTCAAATGTAAGTATGATGATTTTAAAAATACTTATTCAGTTTTGTTTTTTTTTTAACATTTATCCCTTCCAAGAGTAGAGTCCAATCTTTCTCCTGTTGAATATTCCTTATGCAAGGTGACTTGATGACGGCACATGAATTCTGTGGTTGGGTCATAAAAGACGTTGCTGTTTCTATCTAGGTCTCTTTTGGATCACTCACGTCTCCCAGTCACTGAAATAGCTACATGGAAAAACTTGAGGGCTTCCATCAAGAGAATTCACCAAATTGTCAGTCATTTGAGGCATTTTGAAATCAGATTCTCTACCCCAGTCAAACCTTCAAATGATTGCAGCCAATGGCTTACATCTTGACAATAACCCAATAAAGATCTGATTTAACCTCTTCCTAAATTTCTGACCCATGGAAAATTTGTGGTTAATGAATATTTATTGTCATTTTAAACCACTAAATTTTAGTATAATATGTTATGCAGTAACCAATAAGTCATATATTGATTCAGCTTTCTGACTAGAGCAACTACATGTATGAACATACCATTTTCTGATATAGGACAGAGTGAAAGGAGAAATTGGTTTGAGAGCTATAATGTGCTCAATTTTGAATCTGTTGAATTACAGGATGTTTTGAAATATCTAGGAGAGACTTATTTACTGTGGAATATTCCCTGTATTGAGAAATAGAGATTGGCAGTGATATTTAATGGATAATGTCTTTGAAAAACTTTAATAAGCATGCTGGCTCCTAAGGGCTTTCATCCTGGCTATTCTTTCTGCCTAGAACAGTCTTCTCTGGGGCACCTGGGTGACTCAGTGGGTTAAAGCCTCTGCCTTCAGCTTAGATCATGATCTCAGGGTCTTGGGTTTGAGGCCCACATTGGGCTCTCTGCTCAGCAGGGAGCCTGTTTCCTCCGCTCTCTCTGCCTGCCTCTCTGTCTACCTGTGATCTTTCTCTCTATCAAATAAATAAATAAAATCTTAAAAAAAAAAAAACAACAATCTTCTCTGGATAGCCAAATTAACTGCTCCCTCACCATCTTCAAGCCCTCACTCAAATAACACTTTCTCAAAAGGTCTAACTGAATTACTTAGCTAAAGATGTCTTCCATGTCACATTTTCTCTTTTCTTTCTGCTTTACTTTTTTCCATAAAACTTATTATCCAAAATATTATTTATTTTACTTTATTTTAATATTTTTCTCTACTAGAAGATAACTTCATAAAGGCAGGGATTTTGCTGTTTACTGCTGTATTCTGGATATTTGGAATGTTGATTAGCAAATGGGAGACATTAAGTAAATATTTTGGAATAAATGAATAAATAGTACTTAAAATATGTCACTAGAGGGATAAATAATATGTGTTTTTTAAAATATTTTGTTTATTTACTTGACAGAGAGAAATACAGCTAGAAAGGGAATACAAGTAGGGGGAGTGAAAGAAGGAGGAGCAGGCTTCCTGCCAAGCAGGGAGCCCAATGTGGGGCTTGATTCCATGGCTTGGGGAACATGACCTGAGCCGAAGGCACACGCTTTTAACTCCTGAGCCACCCAGGTGCCCCAATAATATGTACTTTTAAACCAAGAAAATCCTGTGTCATAATTAAAATATGTTTATAAGGAACTCAACAAACTTAGAATAAATCATGTAATAATAAAATTTCATTTTCATAGAAGTTAAGTAGTTCTGGAGAGTAGTTCAAGTAAGGATATGTTTCCCAATGATGCTATCTGACAAAGTCAGTGTCAACTCTTTGAACTTTCATTTAGCCCCAGAGAGTAGTAAAAGGACCCTTTATTTGATTTAGAATATCACTGTCTCTTTGTAAAGCAGAGCACATAGAGTCCTTGTCTGAATGAAACTTCATATTTCATCTTGGACTAAAAATGTCTTCCTTAAAAATATTGGGTGAAAACTACAGCAAAGACTTTCCCTGAAGTTCATAGCTTATGTTCTTATTCCATATAAACATTTTTGATAAAAATCATTCTTTAATCTGAGAGGTTTAATGTTATTTAGGCATTTACAATAATTAAGTTTAAAATTATAAACTTAAATCTGTAACTGTATGCAAATATGCCATTATGTTAACAGCTGCCTGTGTAAGTCTTTCAGCAAAACTGTTTCATTCCCCCAAACAACAACAAAAGCAAGGTTTTAAGATCTAAGAATAAACTAAGCAAAAAAATTCAAAATTTTGATGGATGAGTAAAATAAGCAGATTACCAAGACAAGAAAAAAAAAACTTGAGATTTTATTTCTTAAGATTTTATTTCATATATATATATGTATGTATATATTAAGTATATGTACATATATATGTAAGCATATGTGCATATATATGTACACTAATATATACATATTTGTATAGACATGTATTTATTTAAACAGGCACATATATCCTTGTATTTATTTAGTTGTGTATATGCAGTAAAAAATGGTTACCTAAAACTCTGAATGTAATAGAGGAAAATACCAATAAAGTATAGCCAAGGAATTTATGTTATAAAAGGAGAAACACACAATAAACAAAAAAAAAATGTAAGTAATAAAGATAATTAGAGATTGTTCTATATTCTCAGAGGAAAATAGCCAAGATGATGAAACAGAAAATAATGAGAAAGGCCACACAGAATGGATGATCATTTAAGACTTGCTAAGGAATCGAGATGTGAGCTGAGTGTGGAGCAGAGGGAGGAGTGTTCAGATAGAGGGAACAGCCACTTCAGACTAATGGTCATAATCAGTCAATAATCTTTTGGCAAATAACATAAACTTGACCTCCTATCTCACAACATAAATATAAACAAATTTTGGATAAATTAAATTTCTAAATGTAAGTATATGAACATTTTAGTTTAAAATAGTTTAGTAATGTTTATTTCCTCCCCACTGCAAAGTCCATTAAACTAATACCAAATGATAAAAGAGATTTAAACTGTAACTAAACAACAACTGAAAAGGATATATCAGCAAATCAGAAATTCCTACAAGTTCTGGAAGATGAAAAGAGGAAATAATAGAGATGTAAGTGAAGGAGGTGGGAGAATTCTCAGAAATGGATAGAAACAAGTGTTTTGAAAGTGAATAACCTGATTTAATTCAACAGAGACTGAACTAACAGAGAACTATGTCTAGAACCATTGCTGTAAAACTGCCTAATATTAAGAATTAAGAGAAGTTCCTGAAAGATTTTGAAAGAAAAAGGAAAATACAAAATCAGATCCGACTGGCTTTAGGGTTTTAAATGAGCATTTGTACATGTTATAAAACACCAAGAAAAAACCTTCAAAGTTCTGGTCAAAAATTATTTTTTATTTCATATTTTCAACTCAACATTTCAGCCCACATGTAAATCAAGGATCAGTCATGAAACAGCCACAGATACAAGGAATTGAATAGTCTACCTTCGTTAATGCTCTCCTGGGAAAATCGTTGAGAATATACTGCAGCAAAATGAGGAAATAAACCAAGAAACAAAATCCTAGAAGGAGCTGAAACAACTTATAAAGTAGTAAGTGATTTCCTCAGATGAGGGCTATATAGAAGGCCTCAACAAACAGACAAGATAGCTTTGCTCAGAAGAAGACAGAATTCTAGGAAGGCCATTTTGCTACTGGGTGTAGTAAGGTTTGGAATAAGCACATAGACAAAACCATTAGGATTAAAAGGGTGAGAAAAAATTAGTCTTTAAAGAAGCATTTAATGTAAATAAAGATAAAAGAAGAAATTAGAAAATTGAGGGAAACAATATATAAAACTGTGATGACATAGGATATTATTTAGATGTGGGGAAATGATCATCAGAATAGGAAATGCACATTAACATTTAAAAATGGTTGCTCTCCAGAAAGCTTAGTATGAGGAAATGGGATCGCGAAATGCTGTGAACAACATCAGTGCTCTCTGCACCATATAATTTTTAAAATGTATGTGAAAATTCTACTTTGAGGGCGCCTGGGTGGCTCAGTTGGTTGAGCGACTGCCTTCCGCTCAGGTCATGATTCCGGAGATCCGGGATTGAGTCCCACATCGGGCTCCCTGCTCTGCAAAAAGCCTGCTTCTCCCTCTCTCACTCCCCCTGCTTGTGTTCCCTCTCTGAATGTGTTTCTCCCTGTCAAATAAATAAATACGATCTTTAAAAAAAGAGAGAGAAAATTCTACTTTGAAAATAATCTAAAGGATTAGAAATATATAAATAACTGTTTAAAACTTGTCATAGACAAAAGTTTTAAGAGAAAGGCCAACTTATTTAGTACTCACACTTTGCTCTTTATTGTTATTATTTTAAAAGATTTTATTTATTTATTTGTCAGAGAGAGAGAGAGAGAGCGCACAAGCAAGGTGAGCGGCAAGCAGAGGAAGAAGGTGAAGCAAGCTCCCACTGAATATGGAGCGGATTTGGGCCTTGATCCCAGGACCCTGGGACGATGACCTAAGTTGAAGGCAGAGACATAACCAACTGAGTCACCCATGCACCCCTCTTTTTTTTATTAAATGTTTCCTGACAATTGTAAAACATGCTAGTTATTGTTACGAGAGTTTTGGATTCAGAGAAAAACACAAAAACAAAGCTAAATCGTTGATATCGGTGAGTTTACATTTTAGCAGAAGGGAATATAATAAACAAGAAATGTAACAAATTAGTAAATTGCATACTATTTTAAAATAAAGAAAAATTTAAAGCACGACAAAGGATGATCCAGAATGATAAGATATTGGGGATACACTGTTAAAGTTTTAAATAAACTATTCATTGAGAAGGTAATACTTTATCAAGACATTAAAAAAAGCCAGAGAGTTGGCTACTTGAGGGAAGAGAATTTATTCTGAGAGAAGAGGGGCAAATCCTCTAAATCAAGAGCATGATTGATGTATTCGCAGAACAAAAAAAGAACTAAAACAGAGTTAGCAGACGGGAAAATAGTGAGAAATTAGAGCAAAGCTTTAGGTGGAACACCAAATTATATAAGGACACAAAAGCCTTTGTATGGAATTTGGCTTTTACTCTGAATGAAGTGGATAATTTTAAGACATTGAGTAAAAACATGGTGTTGTCTGCCTTTCTTTTATAAAAAATCACCATGCATGACTAATGTGTTCAATATGTATGGGGGTGGGGCTGAGGTGGTTGGCAGAGACTCGTCAGATAATTGTTACAGTCTAGGTAATGGCGGCTCAGACCAAGCTGTCACACTGGAGGCAATCAGATGTGGTCATATTTTGGATGCATTTTGAAGTTTGAGACAAGGTGATTTTCTGACTGATTAGACAGAAAAAGAGACTGGTCAAGGATGAGTCCATGGTTTTTGGCCTAAGTAATGGAAGGATAGAGTCAGTATTAACCCAAAGGGGTGAAATTGTGAGTAGATTAGGTTTTGGGCAAGTGATTGGAGATGGGTTTGGGTCATGTGCAGTTTGAGATGTTTATTTGGCATCCAAGAGGCTGAGTAGGTGTGCAGTTTGTTCTATGGGTGTAGAGTCTGAGGAAGGACATCTTTTTATTGGTTAAGGCATAAATTTGGAAAATATTATAGATAAGTAGATGGCATTTGAGGCTTTGAAACTAGAGCACATCACCAAGGGCATGTATACAGATGGAAAAGAGAAGAGACGGAGGAGGAGAAAAGAAAACAGCAAAGCCAGGTGGAAAGAACAACCATGGAGTGACAGGAGAACTGGTAGAAGGAAAAGTGGTCCCAGAAGCCAGTTTTAGTAAGTATATCAAGGAGGAGGGAATGATCAACCATTAAATGCCACTGATTGATCAAATAAGATGAAGACTAAGAATTAGCCATTCTATTTTGCTAGGTGGATGTCAACTGTGACTTTGACAAGTGGAGTTTTTGGGAATTGGTAGAGGTGAAAACCTCGTTGGATGGATTCAAGAGAGAATTACAGAGAAATTGTAACAGTAAGTATGGCACTAATGCCCAGATCATTGAAGCAATGCATCGATATGAAATATTTATGAATGAACCTTTGTGCACAGTTAGTACGAATACAAACTGCTGCAGCCAAAATAGTATGGAGTTGCCTTGAAATATTAAAAATGGAATTACCATATGATCCAGTAATTCTGCTAATGAGTACCTGGACCCAAAAAGAAAAACATTAATTCAAGAAGATATATGCATCCCTATGTTTGCTACAGTATTATTTACAACAGCCAAAATATAGAAGGAATCCAAATGTCCATTAACAGATGAATAAAGAAGATGTATATAAATACAATGGACTATTAGCCATAAAAAGAATGAGCTTGTGCTATTTGTTACAATGTGGATGGACCTACAAGTTATAAGCTATGTGAAAAAAATGAGACAAAAAGGACAGATATCATTTGATTTCACCCATATGTGGAATTTAAGAAACAAAACAAATGAACAAAGATAAAAAGAGACAAATCAATAGTAAGACTCCTAACTATAGAGAACAAACTGATGGTTACCAGAGGGGAGGTAGGTCAGAGGATGGATGAAACAGGTGAAGGAGATCAAAAGTACACTTACTGTCATGAATACTGAATGATATATAGAAATGTTGAATGGTTGTATTGTACTCCTGAAACATATAACATTGTATGTTAACTATACTTCAGTAAATAAACAACAAAACAAACTGAGGAGAAAAATTATGCATGACAAGAAGCACCACAACAAATTAAACAAGCAAATTATAAGCACTTACCTAACCAAGCTTTAATATCTTCCTTATGGAAGAGACTCCAACAAATCATTTAGGAAAAGGTAACCCAGTGAGAGAATGAACAAAGCATATAAATATGCAATTCATAGAAAAAAAATAGAAATGCACATTTAATATAAAATGTGCATTTGTTGATTCTTGTTGGGAAGCCAATGTGTCCTCAGATGGTATCAGTTTCATCAATTATAAGATCATCTTATGATCCCAAATCCTTTACCCTTTTGAAATAAATTTCTCAAATTATTCCTCAAATTATTCCTCCATAATTCCTCAAATTCCTCAAATTATTCCTCAAACTCAGAAGTAATCAGGCAGTGTTTATTTATTTATTTATTTGTCTATTTATTTAGAAAGGGAGAGAGATGGGGGAAGCAGGGCAGAAGGAGAGGGAGAGAGAGAATCCCAAGTGGGTTCCACACCCAGGGCATAGCCTGACACAGGGCATGATCTCATTACCCTGTGAGATCATGACCTGAGCCAAAATCAAGAAATGGACATTCAACTGACTGAGTGACCCAGGTGCCCTGCAATGTCTATTTAAACAGAGACTAAATATGATTACAACTGACCAAATTTAAAAGTTTAGCAATATCAAAAACTGATGAGTTTATGGGTAAAAGTTACTTTTATAAGCAATTCATACACTGAAGAATGACATATATAGCCATTTTAAGGGGGGAATTTCATGATCTATATTTAAATCATTAAGACATCTCCCTTATAAACCAGTATTATTTAATGTGAAATGGGTTATATTAATAAAAATAGAAAATGATCTAAATCACTATAAATATGCTTTTAAAAATCTCTAATATAATCCTAGTTTATATTTATACAGCTGTAAACAAAATAAGATTTTCTATGTGTTCTGAAGCAGAGAGTACTTAAAGAAATAGCAGATGCAAAATAACATTTTTAGTATAATCTTGGGATCCAAGGTGATCCAAAATAGTATCTTCCCTTTCCCCCTCCAAATGTGGAATAATTTGAAAAATTTATTTCAAAAGGGTAAAGGATTTGGGATCATAAGATGATCTTATAATTGATAAAACTGATACCATCTGAGGACACATTGGCTTCCCAACAAGAATTGAGAATGATGTCTATAAACCCACACGTTACTCAAGGTCCCCAGGCTCTGGGCTACGCTAGCCCAGATTTTCCTTCCAAACTCCTCAAACAGAAGACCCACTTCTCCCTTCTAAGGTAGAATAAGTGACATAATGGAGAGAAACCAGAACAAGATAGTGGCTATGCCCAAGGGGGACTTTGGAGTCATCTGAAAGATTTGGATTTTATACTGAAAACATAATCATGTATCACTTAAGTAATTATAAATAAGTAAAATTAAATTCACATAAATACTTTGAAATTGACTTTAATTAAGTGCCTATAATGATCAAACTCAAAATATAAATACAGATTTGTGGTCATTACACCTCAGTTATTATAGCAATTGCATATGTAAGCTTTTCAGAAAATGCTAATTACATTCTTAATCTCTATAGCAACATACAACAGGAAATATGTTGCCAATATCATCTTTTCTTTCTTCTTTAAGTTTATTTGAGAGAGAGAGAGAGAGAAAGAGAGAGGAGGGAGAGAAGGGGAGTGGGGGAGGGGAAGTGGGAGAGAGAAACTCAAGCGGAGCTGGTACTGAGCAGGGAGCCCAATGTGGGTTCGATCTCACAATCCTGGGATCACAACTTGAGCCAGAATCCAGTCTGTCACTTAACTGACTGAGGCACCCAGGTGTCCCCAATATCACCTTTTCTTTCACAAATCACTGAAATAGCTCGTAATTTCTCAAAATGAATCTCCAACAGTAAAATGTTTCTCATAAATACTGTTGCCCCTTTCTTCCTTCTGAGATATTCTTTATTTTTTTTAATATTTTATTTATTTATTTGGCAGAGAGAAACACAGCTAGAAAAGAACGCAAGTAGGGGGAGTGAGAGAGGGAGAAGCAGGCTTCCCGCCAAGCAGGGAACCCAATGCGGGGCTCCATCCCGGGACTCTGGGATTATGACCTCAGTGGAAGACAGAGGCTTAACAACTGAGCCACCCCAGTGCCCCAGGATATCTTTCTTTCTTTTTTTTTCTGACTTATTAAAAAAGATTTCCTCCCTTAGCCTCACTCTAGACCTTAATCTCTGGAGTATCTTTTGAAATTCTCTTACTCTCCTTGTGTTCACACACTAACATCCCTACAGTCATAACTGGTATGCACAAAGTTCACTACCTCTAAGCATTTTTTTAATTGAAAAATGATAAATAAATTTTCCTCTGCTTCTGAAGTACAGTGTGTTCTTGGACAATAAACAAAAAAAAACACTGAGATTTCAACAAAGTCAAAATTAGAAAGGTAAAATCTTGAAATAGTACACTTTACATTTCCTTCAGTGAGAAAATGGTCAGGAGACTCTAGAAGTCATAATAATAATCATTTGAAATTCGGAATGTGCTCTTATCACATGTTTGCCTGCCTTATGGAATTTTATCAATTCTTCTGCTTAAGTGGTGCATCTTCCACATTGCTTTTCCTTGTTTATCTGACCTGGAAATGGATACCTCCTCCATTAAATTCTTACAGACCATTTGTTTCTATCAGTCACTGGTTTCCATTGCTGATAAGTGATGCTTAATGCCAAGGTCCCTCTCTACTAGCTGGTCTCTGCCTATGTGGAATTCATCTCATAGCACTACTATATCACTATAGTTTCTAGAGTCCTGGAGTTCAGTTTGACAGAACTCAGTCTAATAAATTTGGTTCTTATATTCCAAATATACCTCAACCAGTTGAACTTATCAAAAGATCACCAGTTTCTTTTTATTTTTTTAATATTTTATTTATTTATTTAACAGAGAGACAACAGTGAGAGAGGGAACACAAGCAGGGGAAGTGGGAGAGGGAGAGGCAGGCTTCCTGTTGAACAGGGAGCCTGATGTGGAATTCAATCCCAGGACTTTGGGATCATGATCTGAGCCAAAGGAGAGGCTTAATGACTGAGCCACCCAGGAACCCCAAGATGACCAATTTCAGAGCCATTTTTTCAGTGATAATTTGAAAGTGATTACATTAAATTAAAGGAGGAAATGTTAATCAACCATTGCTTCTCTATTATGGGGTGCCTAGGTGGCTTAGTCAGTTGAGCATTTGACTCATGGTTTCAGCTCAGGGCATGGTCTCAGAGTCATGAGATTGAGCCCCCCAGAGGTCAAGCCTGGTGTTGGGCTCCCTGCTCAGCACAGAGTCTGCTTGAGATTCTTTCCTTGTCCCTCTCCCTCGCCCTCTGCTCCTTCTCCTGCTTGTGCTCTCTCTCTCTAAAATAAAAAATAAAATTAAAAAAAAGAACTGCTTCTCTTCTAAACCTTATTTGTTAAAATACTTCTTAGACTTTTAAAAGGCACAGAAATCTTACTTTAAAAAAAAACACCATAGGGCACCTTAGCTCAGTTGGCTGAGCATCTGCCTTCAGCTCAGGTCATGATCCCAGGGTCCTGGGATCAAGTCCTGCATCAGCCTCCCTGCTCAACCAGAAGCCTGCTTCTCCCTCTCCCACTCCCCTGTTTGTGTTTCCTCCCTCACTTTCTCTCTGTCAAATAAATAAATAAATAAAATATTTTAAAAAATAAAATAAAAACACACCATCAATTTCATTTAATTAGTATATATTTACTATGAGAAAAATTCATTAAAAAATACAAAAATAAGAAAAAAGCATCTTAGGGGCACCTGGGTGGCTAAGTTGGTTGAACAAATGACTCTTTTTTTTTTTTTAAGATTTTTATTTATTTATTTGACAGAGAGATCACAAGTAGGCAGAGAGGCAGGCAGAGAGAGAGGAAGAATCAGGCTCCTTGTCGAGCAGAGAGGCCGATGCGGGCCTCCATCCCAGGACCCCGACATCATGACCTGAGCCGAAAGCAGAGGCCTTAACCCACTGAGCCACTCAGGCGCCCAAACATCTGACTCTTGATTTCTGCTCAAGTCATGATCTCAGGATCATAAGATGAAGTCTGGCATGGGGCTCCATGCTGAGCAAGAAGCAGGTTTAAGATTCTCTCTCTCTCTCTCCCTCTGCCTCTCTGCCCCATCCCCACCCCACTTGCATGGACACACGCTTGCTCTCTCTCCAAAAAAATGTGGGGGATAAGAAAAAGCATCTTAATCTTACCACCCAGGGATGAGTGCTACAGAAATCATCCTCTTACCTGAAATTTCAACAAAGTTATAGATTTTTATAAAGGAAACAATACAGCAGAAGTGGTACTACTTTATTTTGAGCTCTCTTTCTATTTTCAACTCATTGTGCTTGCATTAGTGCCTACTAGTGAGACACATTTCTGTAAATCCCCAAGTCAGTAACATTCAGGACATAAAAGCATGATATTTTAAAGTACCAATCTCTGGAGTCTCTAAATCTGAAAGAGATATACAGAGAATATTAACGTGGAATCATACTAAGTTTCTTTTCCTGAATAATACTGAATCAGCAGAGCATGGAGTTATTCAGGTTTTGGTAGGTATTCCCATTTGTGTGATGGCGAACATTTATGTTAATGTCACCTTTCATTGGAAGGTGTTCTGACTTAAGCATATTGAAGGCAGATCAGACATTTTTCTTCCTCTGATGCAGGGAGCCTCTTATTTGCCTGACCATTACATCCCTATAAGGAGAGAGAAATGGCACAGAATGAAGGAGGGAATCAAACTAAGGCAAAAAAAGAGTTTATAATTGGAAGTGGTAAGGAAAGGTAAACATAGCAATGAGTATGGTGCTATTCAGGTTCCCTCAGAAAATTTGACTATCCATCAAAGTTTGCAGCTGTTGCTTCCACCGAGGCTTTTATTGGACTATATTCTTTTTAAAAATTGAAAGAAGAGATGAGGAAGTTACAATCACTGGTGTTAACATGATACTTAAATTTTAAAGCTAATGCACAACTGAGGTTAGTCACTCTCTGATCTCTTGTAGGCTCCCCCTGCCTCACCTCTCTCTCCCTCTCTCCCATTCTTCCCTTCTTTATATATGCCTAAGCTATTTTGGGAAATGTGTTTATGGTTTCCCAGGAAACAAAAAGATTTTAAAGCCCTCTAGATTATGGAAGTTATTTCCTGTGGCAGTAAGAGCATATGTTTTCTTTAATCAAGCATAACACAATCCCAAGAGACAACTTTATAGGAAAAGGCTAGCCTCATGGAGATATAAAAGAAAAGGTTCAGAGTTGTGAGTGCAAAATGTATGCCGGCATTGCCAAACGTGGTGCTCCCATAGAACTACGAGAACAAAGAGTAGTTTTGAAAGTGGGTTTCATTCTTGTATTTTTCATGAAAATAATAACAAATTTTCCTATGATTCTTTTTTTTTAAAAGGTTATTTATTTATTCGACAGAGAGAGAGAGAGAGAGAGCACAAGTAGGCAGAGTGGCAGGCAGAGGGAGAAGCAGGCTCTCTTGCTGAGCAGGAAGCCTGATGTGGGACTCGATCCCCGGACCCTGGGATCATGACCTGAGCTGAAGGCAGATCCCTAACTAATTGAGACACCCAGGTGCCCCTCTTCCTGGGATTCTAATGAATGAGTCTCATTTCACCTTTTAAGGAGTAAGGCGATCATTTCCTTTTCTACTTTACAATAGCTTCAACTGCAGAGCTCATTTGGAAAAATAAGCAGTTAATTTGAATTAGGTGAGGTAGGTTCTACCTCTGGCTTTGCTAGGGCAAGTTTGTGTGGTCTGAATGATCATGTCTCTAGATTTCCTTCCCCTCCACTACAGAGGGATAGGGCATCTGCTGAAAGGGGCTGGATGGAATCCTCTGACAGGACTCAGAGCACAGCCCTGCCAGGGTACCAGGAGGAGTGGAGACTGGGTTCTATTCTCTTGGTAACTGGGAACTCAGCCTAAAGTTCTTCGCTTCATTGTTTATCTCATCAGATGACCTTGCCACCTACTTCAAAGAGATAATTGAACATTCAGCTGCCGAATTATGAAATCACAATTCCCATATCGACAGCTTGCCATATTCTGCATCTATTTTAACCTTCTATCTAGTCAGAGAGACCTGGTACTCTTCTAGTTCAAAAGCTATTCTTCAACTATGGCTCTTTCTTTTCATTTTCTCAGTGACTGCCCCTTCTCTTTTCTACCCCTCCTATCTCTTTCTAAAGCAATTCCTAATCTCTTGGCTTCTTTCTTCCAAACATATACAAGCTTAAATGTCCTGCCATTTAAAAAACAAAATGAAAGAAATCAACAATTGTGTATCTCAACTGTGTCTACTTTTACATCTCCTTCTAGTAGCCTCTTAGAAAAAAATAATCTGTATTTATCTTTTTCTTTAGGTCATCAATCAATGTTATGCTATCATATTTTTACATATATATTTGTGCCCCAAATTACTTGAAAAAGCTACCAGTAATCTTCCATATTTCTTTTTGTTTTTATGGCATTTGATGTTATTGATCATTCTTTCCTTTCTAAAACTCTTCTGTTAGGTTCTGTGACATACTCACTGTTAATTCTCCTTTTCTCTTACCATATCTGCTTGCTTTTTCTTTTCTTTCTTTTTTTTTTTTTGCCAATACTTCTCCTCTGCCCATCCCTTAGTCAATGTTCTTAAAATAGTCCTTCTCAAACCTAAATATACTTACGAATCACCTGGAGGGCATGATAAAATGCAGATTAGGATTCAGTAAGTCTGTGGTGGAATTCAGACCTTCCAGGTCTAACAATCTCTCAGGTGACATTGTGCTGATTAAAAGATCACAGCGATGACCTAGCCAGGGAAGAACTTTTCCACATCTGCATGCCCCAGGGATTTACAGGTGTGCTGTGCTGTCCACAGCTCAGCCTGAACTATGTGAGATGGGATCTTGGGCAGTAGAGTCTTGATGACTCTGTGTCACCAAGCTTGTTTCCCTACCCTGATGGGATGAAACATCAGTGTGTGCTCCCATATCAAATGGCCTGCCCCAGAATGCTGGTCATCCAAGCTGATCTACGCCCAAGTCCTACATTCCCTCCACTATGCCACAGTGTTTCATTAGGTGGATCTCTCACAGGTATCACATTCACTATACCTATCTGGAACTTAAATTAGGATAGTTTTTGACATGGCTGTTCCTCTTTCCATATGCTCTATTTGTGTCATGGCACTATTGTTCACCTAGGATTATGGGAATTATCCTAGACTCATCTCTCTCTTTCCTCACTCCCAATTAGTGGACAATTCTTTTTTTTTTTTTCCTTTCTTTTTCTTTTTGTCACTTCTTATATCTGCTCCTTTCTCTCCATTTTTAGGATGTTTTATTGCATTGACCAAGAACTATTTTCCTTGATGCTAGCTTTGCCCCTCTCCACCATCAACATCCTTTCTTCTGAGTGTTCCACATTACCCCTTTAGTAGTATTTCTGAAACACAATCTGATTGTGCTCCTTTCCTACTTATAATAGTTCCCTTTTGCTTCAGTTAGAGACTGAGTTCCATAGGGCAGAATACAAACTATGATCTGGAGCATTTGGAACTCCTCCAAATGGCCCTTCACAGAAGTTAAACATGCCACCTCTATTTACAACTTAATGGCCAGAACTTGGTCACAAGGACACACACAGCTGCTAGGGAAACTGGGAAATCTGTAGATTCTTGGAAGTATCTTTAAATAGAAGCCTCTTTCTCTTTTCTGATAACTGGAAAATAACAATGATGACTGGATCCCAGCATCTTCTTCAAAGAAGAAACCTCATGTCTCATGTTAGGAGTGACAAAACAACAAGGTAGAAGGAAGGATTGGTAAATTCCCATTCCAGACTTGACCTACTCACTTCCATAGGTGTAAATTAAAATCGCTCTCTCACTCTCTCACTGTCTCAAAATTTTATCAAGCAGAGGGAGGGGGGAGAAGGAGAAGCAGGCTTCCCACCCAGCTGGGAACCCAATGCGGGGCTCAATTCCAGGACCCTGGGATCATGACCTGAGGTGAAGGCAGGCGTTTAACGATTGAGCCACCCAGGCGCCCCAGTTAAAATCCCTCTTGCATCTGTATTATTGTGCACATACTGTCACTCACAAATGTTAAGACTAATATGAACTAACAACAGCAATAAAGGACTGGTCTGTTCATCCCTTGTTGATTTTCCTGCCACTCAACACCTCGCACATCTACCGCTACAGTGAATTTTGGAGGGAAAAATAATCCACAATATTAATTTAAGTGAGAAATTATAGCTGTATATATTTTCTGTTAAGGAGAAAGTATCACATTTCTTACTACATATTACATTTTTCTGACTACATATTATTACATTTTTTTAAGGAGCATATTAAATACAATCACTTAGTCCATAGAAAGGTCACTTCAAAGACAGGTCTATGACCTGACCCTGAGTCTTCTCTCTCCCACTTTCTTCTTGTTTTCACATGTGTACACAAGTGCATGCACAGAGAAGACAAAATGCAAGAAAAGCTAATTTAGAAAACATCTAAAATAGACTACCTACTTCTTTCTTTTTTTTTTTAGAAGATTTTATTTATTTATTTGACAGAGAGAGCGATCACAAGTAGGTAGAGAGACAGGCAGAGAGAGAGGAGGAAGCAGGCTCCCTGCTGAGCAGAGAGCCCCATGTGGACCTCTATCCCAGGATCCTGAGATCATGACTTGAGCAGAAGGCAGAGGCTTTAACCCACTGAGCCACCCAGGCACCCTAGACTACCTACTTATGATAGAAGTATATATCTCATCTCCTTTTTACTATTTTTTTTTTAGTTTAAATTCTTATTTACTCTAGGAATTTGAATTACTTTTTCGTATCAATGTAATCTTTGCTGTTTGTTGATATGTATGATAACTGCAGGTACACAGAGAATGGTATACACTTTGGTTTTTTAAAGTAGAACAAAATTTTATGTCCACATGTTATTATTCAGAAAGACATATTTAAGCTACACATAAAACCTAATTCCCTACTATAGTCTCAGGAGGAACCAGCTAAGGTCTGCAGCAAAGTCAGTGTCTTTGATGGTTTTCATCTCATTTCATCTCATCTTCACAGGAAGAAAGAGAGACACTAAATTTAAGGGATTTAAAGGGGGAAGAGAAAGGATTTCACAGTCTTTTAAAGTGGTTTAAGGCTGTTACAAAGAAACAACAAAAAGCAGGTGGGAGATAGCTAATAATTTTATCCACATAATGCTCTCCTCCTTTTATTCTTCCCAATAAATAAAACAAAAACCTGGTAAAGGAAACAGGAGATTCATTTATTCTTACCATGCACTGGGATATACTGCACAAAGTTGGGTCAGTGTTTTAATAAAAATAAGTCTCTTCCTAAAAGGAATAATGTAAGAACTGCTGAGAAATATTATATCATGCATATTAGAGTGTTTTATAGTTTTTTGATAGAAAGGAATGTGTAGAGATGGATTTTTTTTGTTTTGAAGGTCAAGATTTCATGACCTATGCCATTCTTCCTTCTCTTGTCAGGAATGTAACCATTTGTTTATAGAACTATGAAGTCATAAATCTCTTCTTGGATTTTGTTTTATTTAATCTTCTAGTAATTAAGTTTCAGTCCTTAGACTTCTAATACACAGAATAAACACATGTATATAATACAGATCAATAAAAGTAGAGTATATTGACATCAACAGAACAAGCGGGTATAAAATATCTCATTCAAATATTTTCTTCTGTCAATCAAATGATGACAGTGAGACATTTTGTTTAGAAATAGAGAAACATTATTTGAATAAAAATTTGCTGATGTTTATGGGGTGCTTGGGTGGCTCAGTTGGTTGGGCAACTGCCTTCGGCTCAGGTCATGGTCCCAGAGACCTGGGATTGAGTCCCACATCGGGCTCCGTGCTTGGCGGGAAGCCTGCTTCTCCCTCTCTCCCTCCCCCTGCTGTGTTCCCTCTCTGGCTGTGTTTCTCTCAAATAAATAAAATTTAAATAAATAAAACTTAATTGTCAATAAATAAATAAAATTTATTGTCAGATAAATAAAATTTTAAAAAAAATTTGCTGATGTTTGCTAACATCCTACAATAGTCATATAGATTTTTAGTCCTAAAACAACATAAGCATAGATTTATTAGAAAAGAAAGCTTGGGAGGTCCCCTGGTCCAACTGTAACTGTGAAGTTTGCATTTCCTCCACTGCATGGGGAGGTTGGCCTGTTGCCTCTGCTAACAATTACTTTTCCTGCCTGAAATGACTGCTCTTTTCTGCCTGTTCAAATTCTGTCAACTACTTAGGGTCCATTTAAATTCCTTTCTTTTTTATAAAGAGTTTCTACTCCTTTCCATTCCAAAAAAAGATGTTTTCTTTTCTCAGTATTTAAAACTGCTACCATTTGGGTAGCTGTTCATGAAGGCCTTTTTTATAATTGCCAGCAAAAAAGGAATCATTGTTCAACCACCTTTTATAAAGTCTCTTGGGCCTAAAAGATTAAAAGGATGTGAATAAACAGATTAAAAAGCAAAAACAATGATTTTGTGTTATCAATGGTCTCAGTTTATCTAGGGAGCTGGAATATTGCCAGTGATTCTGATACCAAACTGTGATAAGCGTAATAATAGAAATGTAAATATGAAACTTTGAAAACATGCATTGTTTACTTGATTATTATGTAGGATGTTCATTTAATTATGTTTTCTTTTTGCAGTGCAGAGTTCTTATAAGGTAAAAAATGAAAAGCTACACATTGGAGTGCCTGGGTGGCCCAGTTGGTTAAGTGGCTGCCTTCCACTCAGGTCATGATCCCAAGGTCCTGGGATCGAGTCCTGCATCGGGCTCCCTGCTCATCGGAGAGCCTGCTTCTCCCTCTCCCTCTGCCTGTCACTCTGCCTACTTGTGTTCTCTATCTCTCTGTCAAATAAACAAATAAAATCTTTATAAAAATTAAAAAATAAGTTATATATTGATATAAAGATATATATTTTACATATACATATATTTGACTATTTTATATATACATTTAATAGTTATTTTAATAACTATTATTATATGAACCTTTATATACAACCATTATTATATGAAGTGTTCTTTCCATTTGTCCAATGTTTAAAAAAGAAGGAGCTATCACAACACCAAAGCTCAGTACTGCTTTATTTAGTAAAGGGGAAGACAGGCCCTACACTGGAACAAGTAAGGCACAAATGAATAGTTGAGAAAATGAAAAAATATAGACAATTTTTTTCCTAAAACTTTTTCTGTAAGAGAGATAAGAGGAGAGTAGGTAAGTATATTACCACAGAAAAATAAAGTTATGAATAAGTAAAAAACAAAACATCATATCACTCACCAAATTTTCTCCTGAGTGCTAGAAGCAAAGAAAGTCTTTTTGGCATTTTTAGTTGTGCCAAGAAAGAGTGACTTATTTGGATTTGTAATCCACTTTTAGAAATAAAAAACATGCCTCATTCCAGAAATGAATGAGCACCTTCAGTGTGCTTGACACTCTTTCAAGACCTGGAGATAGAACTGAACATCCATTACTGTCCTGCCCTGAAGAACTTCACAGTTTGAACTAGAGCTAGTATTCAGGTGATTGCCTGAACTAGAGGTAGAATTCAGCTGATTATCACCACCTCCGCCCCATCAGAATCTGTGCAATGAAGGCCCTCAGCCCTTGGAAGCACAGAGGACGTAGCCTCACCTAGACGTGGGCAAGATCAGAGATGGAGCCTTCAAGAAGGGGAAGTGAGTGAGGAAAAATTAGCCAGACAGATGGAACTCACATTTTCTGCCAAGTCATTTGATGGAGGGCCTTGAGTGGTCATTTTGTTGAGGTTCGTGTCACTTATCTTGTCCCAGGTCCCCACCTTAGCGTATTGTATGGACAGTATGGACCGCCAACAACAATAACAGGACCAACTGTGTTCTGACGATTTGCTCACACTCACAGACCATTAATAACGACTTTTTCTTTTAGTAACATTTTAATTGTTACCACAGTTTTCTGCCACTTAGTTTTTATTTTTAATAGTAACACATTTTCAACTTTTTAGAGTATCCCTAACCCCTGTATTAGAGAATATCCAGAGCTAACATAGGTATTAAGTGTTGATATAAAACTAATGTTCTATAATAACTAGAATTTAAACTTTAAGAAGAAATTGAACTTTTTCATTTATTTAATATCAATAAGTAAAGAAAGTCAACAGAGTCTAAATCACAGAAAAATAAATAAATTTTAAATGATAATAACTCCAGGATTTTTTTCTTTTATCTTTTTTTGTTTTTTTTTTTAGTTTTATTGAGAAATAATTGATATATATCACTGTATAAATTTTAAAGTACAACTTAGTGGTTTGATGTACATATAGTGAAATGATTACTGCAGTAAGTTCAGCTAACATCCATCTCTTCTTTTATAGATACAATAAAAAGAAAAGAAAGATAAGAGTAAAAGTAAAAAATATTCTTGTGATGAGAACTCTTAGGATTAACTCTCTTAACAATGTTCCCATATATACCATATATCAATATTAGCTATAGTCATCACGTTGCATATTATATCCCTGGTACTTAATTATCTTTTTTTGGGAGAAAGGAGTTGAAAAAAAAGTTTACATTTTTTTAATGTTTGCTGCTGCTTCTTCTTCTTCTTCTTCTTCTTCTTCTTCTTCTTCTTCTTCTTCTTCTTCTGACAGAGTCACCTAAGTGCACTTATTTATTTGTAATTAAAGTGTAGCCAATGTACAATGTTACATTAGTTTCAGGTATACAACATAGTAATTTAACATATGTTATGCTATGCTCAACACGAATATAACTACCATTTATCACCCTACAATGTTTTTATGGTACTATAGACTATATTCCTTCTGCTCTACCTTTCATCTCTGTGACTTATTTATTCTATAATTAGAAGCCTGTACCTCCCAGTCCTCTTCACCCATTTTGCCCATCCCCCCACCTTGATACACAAAATAACTTTAAATGATCTAAGATACCCATTATCCAAGGGAACTTGAGCTAAATCATTGTATAATATGAAGAATTATTTTATGATATGAACCACTACTTTTTAAGGAATTTTAGCTTACATTTTCTTTCTTTTCTTTTCTTCTTTTCTTTTCTTTTCTTTTCTCTTCTCTTCTTCTTTCTTTCTTTCTTTCTTTCTTTCTTTCTTTCTTTCTTTCTTTTTTACTTTTCTTAAAAGTGAGGCCCATTATATATTTTTTCAGTGACTCAGCCATCTTATATAATACCCAGTGTTCATTACATAACATGCCGTCCTTAATGTCCATTATCCAGTTACCCCATACCCCCAAGGGAGACAAACCATAAAAGACTCTTAATCATAGGAAACAAACTAAGCATTGCTGGTGGGTAGCGGTTCCAATATTATTTTTTTAAGACAGTTGTATAAAATTATGAAAGCCATCTAACAATGGTGTTAGTGGGAGCAGTAGTGATTTGAAATTTATTGCTGAAATCCTAATGGTTTTGGGGAGCCATATGTATTTATGGAAAAAGATAATGCTAAAGTACTCTAATGACTTAAGGATTAACTTATCTTACAGTGTGTCAGTGGAGAAATGACGTTAACTCTGTGTTCATTTTACAAAGTTGCAAAGCCCTAATAAGGTCGAAACAAGTAAATACGTCTTCTGTTGCTTTATTTCTAGGACATGATTCAAAATATTAAAACTGTACAACTCTAGTCTAAGCAGTATCATGAAAAAGTAGCAACCATTATACTATACATTCTCAATAGGGGTGAGTGAGTGGGTGGAAGTTTTATATTGGGGTGAAAAAAATCATATTCTTTCATGTATAAAGCCATTACATATTATATATAATTATGATACACACCCCGTATACCACAGATTATATATACTTTACATGAGCAAATACATAACATACTGTGGCATTACAATTCTATGAAGGTTATTAGAAAAAAAGCCTAAAAATATCTTTAAAAGCTCCTTAGAAGTCAAAAATGAAAAAGAAAAGTTGAGGAATAATGCATTATACAATATAAATTTTAGTTTCTCATGGTGATAATGAGAATCAAATCTATTACTTTTCCACTAAATCCTCCAGAGTAACATCTAAATTTTGTTTGATCTCGTATATTTTATAAGATCTTAAACACAGACTCCCTTTTTGCTCCAAATAATAACACATAATTGAGTAGAATTTAAATCCAGAGTCCTGGGTACGTAGGCAGATGTGATAGGCAGATGTTATTGTAGTTCTTACTTGCTGTTTACTGATCATCAACTTCATGCATGCATGACACTGAATTAAGTATTATAGAGGTAAAATAAACATCAGAAACAATCCCATCATCATAGGACTTTGAGTTAAGAGAGAAGACTTGTATGAAAATCTAAAACACACATATGCCTTCTATAGTGGTATTTTGTCAAAAACTGAAGTTCTGTTTCCCAGGACTTCAAACACTGCATGGAAAGGAATCATTGTTCCATAAGTTTTTATAAAGTTATAGAGAAAGTCAGGTGGAATGCTACAGTCACTCTGAAACTGGAGAATGCAAGCTTCATTCATGGAGCAACTGCACAGAAAAAATTATCAGTTCAAACCATGCCTCAAATAAAAACACACTTTCCATGAGCAATAGGGCCATTTTCAGTGAAGACAAAAGTATAAACACAAGTGGAAAATACAGAGACAAATATGTTTGGAAGCACATATGGGGGGATAGTTTACTTTGGTCAGGAGAAAATAGAATGACATTTTAGCAAAAACTAAACAATAAAATTGATTAAAACCATTTGATAAATATTTTCCTTCTGGCAGTAAAAGCATCCTTATTGCTAGAAATTTTAAAGTTTATAGGCTGACTACCTGTTAGAGATATTTTTGAGAGATTTTCAAAATTAGGTAAGATATTGGATGAACCAGTTACCTGTAATGTAAGTCCAATCATCCTACAGTAGTGATGGTTGTATAAGAGTAGAAGAAATATCTGTGTTCAGCAGAAATTTCTTTTTTTTAAGATTTATTTATTTGAGAGAGAAAGAGTGAGTGAGCGAGCACAGGTGGTGGAGAGGGAGAAGCAGGCTCTCCGTTTAGCAGGGAACCCAATGTGGGACTCAATCCCAGGACCCTGAGACCATGACCTGAACCAAAGGCAGCCACTAACTGACTGAGCCACCCAGCCATCCCGATTAGCAATAATTTCTAATTGATTATGACAAATGTTTGATGCAGTCATAAATAATCTTCATTATTTGCCTTGAAAGTTATTCTGTTCAATAAACTATTTCTAGAGGATATTAATAACCTTTAGATTTTATGGTATTCTTACTCGTACCACTAAAGTTACTGCTTTTGTGCATCAAATTGTCCTAGAGGTACTGGTAATACTTCCTCCTAAAAGTATCTCTAGTATGGAGATTATGAAAGAATTTGAGAAATGCACTATAATGAAGCTGCTTTTTTTTTTTTTTTTTTTTGGCCATTGTTTACTTTTCGGACATCTGAGAATTCCAAACTTGGTTTCCTTAAAATGCCTTAAAACGTGGCACCTGGGTGGCTCAGTTGGTTGGTTGTCTGCCTTCAGCTCAGGTTGTGATCCCAGTGTCCTGGGATCAAGACCCACATCCAGCTCCCTGCTCAGCAGGAAGCCTGCTCTCCCTCTCCCACTCCCCTTGCTTACGTTCTGTCTCTCTGTGTCAAATAAATAAATAAAATCTTTTTTAAAAAATGCCTGAAAATGCAGTTGCCTGCAGTTAGAATAGCTTTGTCTTCTGCAGCTGAACAGCTCATTCTATTCACATACTTTCTGTTTGTTGCCTGTTGATCCTGTCTTGGAATTCCTGTCTTCACTCAAGAACCAGTTCTCTGAAGATGATTCATTTGTCTCTTCCCAACCCACTTCCCTCAGCAAAACAAAGCTGTAACTATACCATTCTTCTAGTGGGGAAAGATAAACAGTCCATGTTTCTATAAAGACATTTACCTGCACACGAATTTATTTTCAATAAATACTCTTAATCCACTATGAAGATAATCATATGCAGAAGAGTAAGAAACATGTTTTTTTGGGGGGAGAATCAAGAAGGATCCACTATATATCATTCATGAAGTAAGGAAAAGTAAAAAATGTACTTTCTCAAAATAATTCCTTCAAAGTTTCCTGAGAAAACTAAAGAGGTATAATGTAAGATCTGTGATTGTGGAATTATGAGATTAATTGAAATTAGAGCATTGGAAGGGTTCTTTTTGTTTTTGAGCATTGGACGGTTTTATAGAAAAGTTTTAGAAAGATATATACTATTGATATGAATGGGTCTCTAGGAGCAACTGTATAAAACTATGATAAATCTGTGACTTCGTCACTTAGTTATAATCAGTTTTTATCTCCAGTTTAACTCAGAGCTCTCTGTGCACTTCTCTCCGCACTACTTAATAATGTTCTAACCTTATTGCATATACATATTTATTCTTTCTTCTTTGCACACAATATTATCAACTTTATAACATTTTGACTGTTAAATCTGTAGTTCAAGCATCATCTCTGCACCCCCAACTGATAGCAGGATACCAAGGTCTACAGCTTGTGTCTCAAACTCAAATACCCTAAACCAAATTCAGTGTTTTCTTTTCTTCTAATGGTCCAAATCCTCTACTTGGTTTTCTTTCTTTAAGGAGACCATATTTTGATGAAAATTTCAAACATGATTTTCAAATTCTAAAACAAAGAGATATCCTTTTCTTTTTGTTGTTTAACCACTATTGTTTGTTTATATAGTTCTTACTATTACTAATTATTATTAACAATTTTATTGAGATATTTTGAGTCAAGTTAAAAGACCATTCCTATGATAACTAACCAGTTATAAGTAAATTATTTGCTTCTAAGTTTTAACCATATTCTTTTGTGAAAGGAAGCTGTTATTTCTTTCTGCAGGTTTATCATTGTAGCCAGCTTAGTAGTTGTTGCTCATAGACTATGAATGTAAACTATAAATTAGAATGCCTTCACTGACTTTGACCATCACCACTCCTTAAGTATACAAAACATCCATTATAATTTCCTTTATCTCTTATTTCTGCCCAGTGAACAAGTATCTTAATAAGATCCAACACAAGTACCAAGTCTTCTAGATAGCATCCCTACCTCACATTTCCAAAACATTGTTGTTTGTGTTTTTCTTTTGTTATTTGGTCCTTTGTATTTTCTTTCCTTTTGTGCTTTAAGTTCCATAATGGGAAGGGTGGTAGTTCCCAATCAGCCAGATTATACCTAGCACAAAAATTTGTTTAGAATATAGTAATGCATTTGAATTGCTTAACCTTACACATTAAATACATATTTGTTAATTGACTGGCCTCAATACATAAAAGTAGTTAAGGGAGGAAAACCTATATAACATAGGAAATATTTTATAAACTGTTTTATGACTCTGAAGGGCAAATTGCCTGAGGCACTAAGCAGAAAACTGGGCCATGATCCTTTTATACTTGGGAAAATGTAGGATTATTTAGAGACATAAAGGTAAGGAGCATATATTATGTAAGTATAATATTTAAAAATATATATAGAATCTTATCATTGTACCTGTATATAAAAAATCTTTGTGGTAAAAGTTTATCCTTTGAAGTACATTTTTCTTTAGTATCTTACATAAGAAAATAAAGCTAACATTCAAAAGGATTTTTTTCCCAAGCTCCAAAACATACCAAAAGCAAAAACAAGAAATTCTTTGTCAAAATGTTTTTCTTAGGCTTCAAAGTAAACCAAGAAAGCATTTTATTTGTGATTATCATGAAGTCTGAAATTAACACATTTAGTTTTTGACAGGAGTGTACCATAATTTATTCAAATAGCAAGTCTGTGTTGGTATCAAATCATAAAGATGAAAAATAAAGTTGTATTTTATGAAAATAATCATTTTAAGTGAAATATTTTTGGCAGTTCTCTTGTTTTTAGAATTTGTTCTGCAAGCTCCTTATAATCACTACTTATCTGCATTTCAAAGAAGGCCTGAACACTGGTGTTTTGTTCTTTATTTTATTAATATGAGGACTAGAACCCAAAAGCCTAGAAAGATTGTTTCAAAAAACAACAATATCTGAGCAAGGTGTGAAAAATTTTAAAAAGTTTATTACTAGGAAATTCAGATTTTTTGTATCTGTTTACACAATTTTCTCACTTGCATGTTTTTGATTATTATCTTTTTAAAAAATAATTCTTCGGGGAGCATGAGTGGCTCAGTTGTTAAGCATCTGCCTTCGGCTCAGGTCATGATCCTGGAGACCCGGGATCGAGCCCTGCATTGGGCTCCCTGCTCCACAGGAAAGCCTGCTTCTCGCTCTCACACTCTCCCTGCTTGTGTTCCCTCTCTAGCTGTGTTTCTCTCTGTCAAATGAAAAAAAAAACTTAAAAAAAATAATTCCTCTTCATAAACTGTATTTTTTAAACACTTGATATAATCTGGTAATGGATACTTCTAAGCGTATTACAGAAATATTTTTGTTTGACTTTTTTGTCTTAGTAAAACTCATTTACTAAAAAGTAGAAGTTATCCAAGATAAAAAATTTAAAAATATTATCTGTGGGCCTGCAGTAATAGTCTAGGAAGATGCTAGAAATGTTTATAATAATATTCACTTAAAAAAACTTGTACTAGTAATAACAACAGAAACCCTCATACATTTCTGATAGAAGTATCGATAGGTACAACTACTTTGGAAAATTTGCAATATCTAATAAAGCTAAACACACTCATGGCCACCCTATGGTCCAGAAATTTCTCTCCTAGAGAAAGCTTAAGCCCAACACTTACTGCCCTCAAAATGCATGTATTCACATGTCCTCACAAAAAAGACATGTTTAAGGATATTCGTGGCTGCAATAGCCAATGCCTAAAAGAATACCCAAATATCCTTCATAGGACACTGGATAAATAGTGATATCTTCAAATAATGGAATACCATACATCAATGAGTATAAGCAAACTATTGCTACATGCACTAATATGGACAAATCACATAAACGTAATGCTCATAAAGATAAAGCAGACACAAATAAGTATTCATATAAAGTTCAAAGCAGAAAAACATATTCATTGTTGTATGAGTCAGGATGGTGATTAACTTTGGGCAAAGTGATGCCTGGGGAAGGTATGGCAGTGACACGGTGAGTACATTTGTGATATTGGCAATTCTATTTATTTTATTTTTTTCCTGCAAAGTACTATTCTTTATGCGCTTAGCTTATCTCACTAAAGATATTGTCTTCAAAATCCATCCATATTGTTGCATATTGCAGAATTTTCTTCTTTTTAAATGCTGAATAGTATTTCCTTGTATTTATATGCCACGTTTTTTTATCCATTCACCTGTCAGTGGACATTTAATGTTTCCACAACTTAGCTATTGTGAATAGGGCTACAATAAACACAGAATTACTATCATCTCTTCAAGATCCAGACTTCAAATCATTTAGATAAATAACCAGAATGGGAACTACCATCATATGATAATTTTTTTTTAATTTTTTTAGGGCAATTGTACTTCTTGATCCTCTCTGCACATGAGTGTGTTACCTTTGTGAAACTTTACACGGGAGCTTATTATTTGTGTACTTTTCTGTGTGTATATTATGTCTCAATAAGGTTTTTAAAAATCTTTAAAACCTATCAAAAGAAGCTTCTACTAATAAATTATTTAACTAAAATATTTAAGGTTTCCAGTTGTAGCTCTTGCCTCCAAATTACCCTAAACAAGTATTTCTAAATTAAAAAATATATATTTGTAAATTAATATCAAATACTTTTTTGCTTTATTTTTTACTTTATGTTTCCTTTTCTCTTGATACATAAGAAATGGATTTAATGAATAGAGAATAGTTTTCATAAGGACATTTATTTTACAAAATATTTCCAATAGAGGGAGCATCACTTTTTTTTAACTATAAGAAATTTTATTTATGAGGCATCATTGAAAATAAATATATTTAAATTTTTAAATATAATTAAAGTTCTTCATAAAGTAATGAGTTATTCTCATAAGACCAGTCTAAGAGAAAAAATTTATTCATTTTATCAAAGAAGAAAAAAAAATGATGATAAAGAATATATATACCATACAAACTTCTATACTGGGTATGTGCTTTTCAAGGGATTATATCTTTGGATTATTCATAAAAAGTACTTTTTTACAATTATTTAATATTAATGAAGATAAATTATTATAATTATTATCATCAATTTGAAATAAAATTTTTGTGAATTTCAATAAAACTAGACAAAAATCAGAGGATGTACTGATGAAGATTACATATCTAAGAATATATCATAACAAATATCATGGTGAATTATCAATATACAAATTTAACTTTATTGACCAAAATGATTTAGTTACTGACATTAAACTTCCTAAATCTAAGCATCTATCAACTAAGTTACTTTGATTTCTTTGAAAAAAATATACTTATCATCATCTAAAATACTAAAAAAATAATTATAGTAAAATAATCCATTTCACTTATAACATGAATTTGGTGCTCCTTTTCATGAAATTTTTGTAGATATAAAAGCTCTACTTTCTTTGTTTTAATCACTATATATGAAATTTGTGACAACTGTAGTTACAAAAGTTCACAGTCATATATTAAAATATTTTCACTGAAAATATCCTAGTTTACAGTGGTTCAACCCTGTACTTCAGAAAAAAAAAATTCAAAATTATAATAACCTTCATAATTAGTTCCTGTTCCTACAAACATTTCAAAATAACACAACTTTCTGTAAGGAAGTTTTTATGACATACACTATATTTTCTAAGGTGTCCAAAGATGAAAAATTGGCATTGCAACCCAGAAGACAATATTTACATACTTAAAATAGAAATTAATGTACAATAACTTACTTACTCTAATTATTTGTTTTCAATCCTCTTGAAAAGCTTGTGGGCCATAAAAAAATGAATGTCTTAGGGTAATTATAACAGTAAAGTAAAATTTACATTGGTGGTTCAAAAGTCTATATAAGCATTATCTTGCTTATATATTACTTAATTAAGAATAAGTGTTAAATTATCTGGCCTTTAGACTAGCCTCCCTTTATTTTAAAAAATAAATAAAAAGAAAAGCCCACCAAATATGACTGAACATGATAAGAAAATTATATGTAATAGAAAAATTTTATTCTTCAACAGGTTTCTTATAATAACAGTTTCTCCAAAAAGATTATTCTTGACATAGAGCATATCTAATGATTTATTTATGATTTTGCTTTCATGTGTTACCTGAATTAAGCTCTTTAGACATAGTACTTGCAAGGCCTTAAGTGTTATTTATTTACTTTAAAACCTCTGGATATACCAACAATATTCAGAATTTCTCTGATCAGTGTATGTTTATGTTCTAGATTTTTTACCACTTAAAAATATTATTTCTAATTACTAACTGTTTTTTAACTTTTTAAAAGAGTAACACTCAATTTTATTTCACTTAGAAAAAATAAACTCTAAAAGCAATTTGAGAAAGAAAACCTAGGTTCGGAAATAATTTTTCTAGGGTAATCTCAGCTTCAAATAATGAGGCCTCGTACTAAAAAGCTCTAATTATCGAAAATAGAACAGAGTAACATGTTTTTAGAGGTCTTGATAGACTGCTGAACAGTTTCAGATAGAAGACAATGCGATTTAAGGATTCTTTCAACAAGTCAATTTCGAACTGCATTCTTGACTTCATCAATAACAAGTGGTTGCAACCTAGTGCACAAGCTTAAATAGTTCTTAAACTGGTAGATAAAAGTGGACTCACCTGAGTAACAGTGTAGCCTCCCAGAAGTAAAATCCCGGAACTAAAGTCCGAAAGTGTCTCACGTGGGCCATGATACGGAGAGATTTTCACGATCCTGAAATTAGTCTTATCCAAGGCATGGGGGAGGAGAAAGCCAGGAAAGAAAATGAGCAATCTAACTCCGTGTGGTGTTGCAGGCGAACGCCTGGAAAGCTTCAGCACCTTAGACAGCTCCCCGCGGTCAGTAAAACACCCTTTCTTTCAATCACTTGAAAATCCCTTTCGACCCCTGCTCTGAATATGGAGAAGAAGGAAAATTCTCAGGGTACAAATGTGCAGGTGACTTATACAGTGAACGCGGAATAAGGGGTGAGATGAAATGTCTGAAGTGCCTAGGTTCTGGGCAACAGTTCACTAACGCTCTAGCGGCAAAGAAAGGATGCTTGTCCTTCCCTCACTCGGACACTGGAGAAAGAATAGCGCAACAGCGGGGACAAGGATGCTTCTGCACCTGCTCCAAGCGCCGCCCGCCCAATCCCACTCTCCACCTTTGAGTAAAAACCGTCAGAGCTACCGCGGCAAAGGGAAGCGGGGGCGGAGCCAGACGACACTGTTAGGTCTGCCAATCACGACCGCACAACGGGACAGAATGGCAGACCACTCACGACCGTAGGCGGTGCCTAACACTTTATCCTTTAAAAAAAAAAAAAAGAAAAAGAAAGAAAAAAGAAAAGAAAAAAACAAAACAAAACACGGTGAGTAACTGGTGCAGAATCTTAGCCGTGGCTGAAGGGAGTTGGGGGAAGAAAGCCTCAGGACTCAGCCTTGGGAGACCCAGCAGCTTTTGTGAATTAGGTAGCAGAATAGCTCTGGAGAGAACCTTTATTGTTCCCTTCCCGGAAAAGGCACAATTTAGGAACGAAAGGTCTCTTCAGAAGTGACCCCATGTCTTTGACTTTATATCGAAATGCAGAAGTCAGCAGTAAACCCAGACCTTTAGAAAGGGCTAGGGAAGAGCAGAAAAAATGGTACATGAGCATCAATGAAGCAGGAGAATCAGGTGTTTCTAGAATTCTCATAACTCTGACTAGTTTCCTTCTGGCCAGGAAGTACTGTTGACTTTTAGAGTAAGTTGAGTTTCTTTCAGTTGTAATAAGGGGTCTAAAAGGATGAAGGTGGGAAATCTAAGGAGATGAGTACTGGAGACACAATGTTACCCTTTTTTTTTTCCTTACATGTTTTCCATATCTTAACAGTAAGTTCCAGTGAAGAGGACAAGTAGGTCATAGGGCACATCTTCTATCATTCATCTCTCTCCCCTTTATCGCCCTTCCTCTCTCCCAATGCCACCAACCGCCCCCCCACCTTTACACCAGAATTTGAATTGAAGCCTAGAAAGTAAAAGTGTGTGTATCTTGTGCGCATGCTTACTCATTTATCTCAAAATGGAACTTAAAAAGATTAAAACCTATGCTATTAGATCTTTATAGTGGGCTTTTATTTATTATCAACAAGATTAAAACTTTCACTACTTGAATTTTAGTTTCTCCCTAAAACTCCTTTAGATATTTATTCTGAAAGCCTACTTTAATCACTTAACTTCCTCAATCACTGAACTGTATGCCAAGAATGTCTTTTACACAAACATTTTCTTGTTAATCCAATTCCAGCAGCAATTGACATATTGACTACCCTGTAAAATTCTTTATTTAACTGGAAAAGTGTAACTTATTACCTTCTCAACTTCTTAAATGAGGACATAGTGAAAAAAAAATCTCTTTTTGTTCCTTAGTAGACAAGGCTATTTACGTTCAGTGAGAATAAAGAATTTTTGGATTTATTTTTATGTGTTATTACTATATCTGTCTCTTTCTGCATCTTAGTTTTCTGACTTAAATAAAAACGTTCACAAGAAATATCACTGGTTCTATCCATGAATATTTGAACCCAGAGAGGGTTCATACAATTTTAATGAACGCAATTTTTCAATGAACCTTTTGAAAGCTCAGTAAGAACAAATGCTTTTTAGTTGGTCATTCTTTGAATGACAATAATTCTTTTAAAAACCACACGTAATAAATGGAACAAAACTTATTATATTTCAAGAAGACCTGGATTCCTTGCCTTGCTTCACCATTATCTAACTGGGTATCTTTGGAATAGCAATCTACTTTTTAAAATATATTTAATATATTTCTAAAAAATATATTTGTTAAGGGAATTGAGTTAAATTTCCTCTGAGATTCATTCTTTGGCCAGAAGGAAATAATGGATGTTTATTTAAGTGAACACATTAATGTATAATTAACTTATTATTAATGCATAATATTTTAAATTCTGAGTTTACATTAATCTGGATAGATTGGTTACATGACAATTTTTAGAAGGTAAGATAAATTTGGCTATTTTATCTCATTATTAAAATAAAAGCATATGAATATTATACTTTATCATATTAATAGATATAGTCGATCAGTTTGGGGGTATAAATGTCATGGAAGAGAACGGTAATATAGAATCCCCATATTAGGGTTTTTCAAAGCACCATTATTATTTCCTTTAAATTATTTATGAAAAGTTATGATCTTCCTCATTTATTTGTTTGACTTTTCCACTGAAGCAAGGATAATAGCCATTATTTAGCATAGAACCTAACATATAGTACTCAATAATCATTGAATGCATTAATAATCATATAAGAAGTGCAATATATATTTTTTGAATTAGACTTGTGAATTTGTTGCAATGCATTGTGTACTAGGTTAATTCTGATTAAATAAATTAGAAATTAATCAAAGAGTAGGGTGGTAGTGACTTGTTTCTTAATTTAACATTTAATGATTAATTTGCTAGGGTTTCTTGTCTATGAGTTTTTATGTTGTTTGCTTTTAATTTTTATAAGATCAAAATGAATATCATGTATCTACATATTTCTGACAGCTATTCTTCTAAATTTTATCCTTTTGAGAATAATAGTCCTGATTGGCTGGGTAGGTGGATGAAAGTGTTTTGGGGCAAAAGACCATTCTATGGCTGATGACTAACTGACCAGCCCACTGATAGAAAATTAAGCTGGATTCTGATTTGGTCAAATCCTTTCTCTTCCCCTCATTGCCTTTATTATTTCTTGAACTGATGGATTGTATTTTAACTTACATAAGACATGAGATTTCAGGGGTGCCTGGGTGGCTCAGTTGGTTAAGCGACTGCCTTCGGCTCAGGTCATGATCCCGGACACGTGGGATCGAGTCCCACATCGGGCTCCCTGCTCGGCGGGAAGCCTGCTTCTCCCTCTCTCACTCCCCCTGCTTGTGTTCCCTCTCTCGCTGTGTTTCTCGCTGTCAAATAAATAAAATCTTAAAAAAAAAAAAAAAAAAAGACATGAGATTTCAGAGCTGAATGTAATCTTCATCAGATGTTATACTTTCCTTTCACAAAGGAGATAATTGTAGCCTGAAGTGGTTAAGTGATGGTTACAAACCCTCATATTCAACAAGTTGAAAATATCAAACTTGAAACTGGTGTCACTGACTCAATATCTAGCATTTTGTCTGCTCCCCCTGCACTATCTTTAATATTTCTACTAATGGCTCCAACTATATGCATATTGACTAACCCACAGATAAGTAAATCAATTTCAGTCTAGTGATAAGGCTTTTTTTATATGCTCAGTTGTTAATACCTATGATCTAAAACATGTATTGCTTTCTACATATTGAGAAAATGATTTGCAATTTAGTAAAAGACTTATTTACATTATTGAAGTCAATGTACCATGTGGTTAAAAATAGTTTACTGATCAGAATCAGTAGTATTGGGTTCAACTAATCATCTCACCAAAAGTTTATGTATAAGTCAAAGTGCCCATCTAAAAAGTTACAAAAACTAATGTCATTTTTGGAATAATTAGAATATTCATATTTTTGAATTAAGACTCTGGGAAATTTGAAAGTCTTAATTTGTTTTTGTCTCTTTTTTACCTTTATTTAGATATAATTGACAAATAAAATCATACTATATTTAAAGTATAAAACATAATTATCAACATATGTGTATATACTATGAAAAGATTTTCATAATTGAATTAAATAGCACATATTTACCTTCCTAATTTTTTTCTTTTTTCAAATTAGTTAACATATAATGTATTATTTGTTTCAGGGGTACAAGTCTGTAATTCATCAGTCTTATATAATACCCAGTGCTCATTACAACACATACCCTCACCAGTGTCCATCACTCAGTTACTTCATCCTTCCAGCACCCTCCCCTCAGTTTGTTTTCTATGATTAAGGGTCTCTTATAGTTTGTCTCCCTCTCTGGCTTCATCTTATTTCATTTTTCCCTCTCTTCCCCGATGATCCTCTGCCTTGATTCTTAAATCCCACATATCAGTAAGATCATATGATAATTGTCCCTCTGATTGAAGAAAGTCTTAATTTAGGAGTCAGTCAGAAAGTTTCTTTGTTCAATACAAATCAGATAGAGGTGAATTAATCTTATTGCAGATGTAGATAATGTCACCAAGTATTTGAACCTAGTGAATTTATCTTCTGTTTTACGGATCTACCTAATACTAAACAAACTGCAATAATCATGACATATTAGTTGATCAAGTGCCTTTTTTTCTGGAATAGTGGTAAAAATACCTAATAATTTATCTCCATTTTCTTGTCCAGGATTCAGAATCTCTCACATGAATCTCAGCAACAGCTTCCTAATTGTTTCTCATGCTTGCTTTGTTATTCTCCTTAATTAATCCTCCTGTGTGAATATTAAGGAGTTTTTGCTTGTTTCTTTTGTTTTTTAGTAAGTCACAAAATGCCACTTGTATTCCTAAAATCCTTTAATGCCTTTCCATTGCAACAGATTAAAATCTATAATTCTCTTTACAGATGACAAGGTTCTGAATGATTTTCTATCAGAAAATTGGAAAGCTCCTCAACTTCATTTTTTCCTAGTTTTCCTTTTCCCCCACTAAGCTGTCCTTATCTCATTATTTCTCTACTTTACTCTTCCTTTTGGACTTCTTATGTCTAATCATTTTCTAGCCTTTAATTCATAATATGGATCTTTCTCCCTCCCTCCCTCCCTCCCTCCCTCCCTCCCTCCTTTCTTCCTTTCAAAAATGTCCCTTTTACCTTTAAATCAGGATTCATGTCCTTCATAGGTTAAATTATAATTTGATATTTGCTTTTGTCTGAATACTCTTGAAAGGCAGGGGCAGTATGCATCTTTATGCTAGTGCAATGTCTGGTATATCGTAGGTGACAGGAAATAATTGTTGAGTGAATGAATGAATGAATGAATGAATGCATAAACATTCTCTGATCTTGGTTCCCCCTTTCCAAGTACATTCTTATTAATCTCTTTTAACCCCATTCTTTCTTCAAAATGACTTAAGATATCCATGTTATGGTGTTCTTTCCAGGCCAAATATATTCCTTCACCATCTAAGTGGGACCTTCAAGTTTATATTTGTGCCCTCAGTTCCTGCTGAGCATCTTCTTTATAAGTAAGATTAATATCACACAGTATATTGTAATTTTTACTATTTTAACACTCATTCTGTCATCTTTTTCTCAAAATTGTAGTGGTGATTTGCTGTAATTCCAGAGATGTCTTTAAATAGTGAGATATTTGAAGCAGTTGATTTTCTGAATATTTCATTCTTTCCCTGAATATTTGGTATTAAGTAGGCATAACTTGTAAAAATACCTCCAAATTGTTTCTTCAACGATTTATTTATCAATAAGCATAGAGTTTATAATATGCATCCTCTTAAGTGCTTCCTGAGATATACATGGGAATGACAAATAAATCTTGTCCCAGAGGAACAGCAATCTATATAATATGTAAGATATACATGAATATTCATTGTGTCTCAAAGAATGTAAGTATCAAGTGATGCAAAGAGAAATGCTATGGGAATCCAAATGTAGTACTTTAAAATGGAAAGCATGAGAATATTAGAAAATTTTCATAAGTAAGGGATATTTAACAAAGTTTTGAAAAAAAGTCACAGTTCATTTTTAGAATTTATGTGGAAATTACAGTTATAAGAACTTTGTAAGAAGAGAGCAAAAACTCTTCAAAACCAGAAGCAGAACAAAAGTGGGTGAATAGAATTTGAGTGACATTTGTGTAGTCAACAACTGTATTGGATACTTTGTCTAATTTCTTAATTTCTGTTCTCAAGACCCTAAGGTATACATAATCTGATCCATGTTTTAATGATGAAGAAACTGAGCTCCAAATATTTTAAGCAGCTTTTCCAATATCACAATTTACATTATTAGTGCCAAAAAAAAAAAAAAAGGAAAAAAAAATGGAGTGGTTGAAGGGAAGTAGTGAAAAAGAAGCTTGAGATGTATCCTAGAGGGTCATAGATACTGGGTCAAGTAATGCATTAAGTGAAAAATAGTTGCTAAATTTTCTGGATAGTTAATAACTAAAATGTAACATAGTTGTAGTGTTAAGAGATACCTTCATGCACTTGTTAAGTAACAAATCAATAAAACCCCCATTTCTGCTGAGTGAAATAAGTCAATCAGAGAAATACAATTATCATATGGCTCTCTGATATGAGGAATTTGAGAGGCAAGGTAGAGGGTCATGAAGAGTAGGGAGGGAAAAAATGAAACAAGATAGGACCAGAGAGGAAGACAAACCGTAAGAGACTTAATCTCAGGAAACAAACTGAGGGTTGATGAGGAGTGGAGGCAGAAGGATAAGGTGGCTGGGTTATGGAAAAAAGAAATAAATAAAAAAAAATAAAACCCTAATTTCATAACCCTCCCCCATTTCAAATATATATTCCTGAGGAGATTTTCTCATTATGTAAATTTTCCCATCACAGATTTCTTACATATTGAAATATAAAAAAGCTCTCAAACAAATAAGACATAAAACACCATGACTTTAACTGGTATCTTTTCATTTTTGATCTGAAGTGACTTATGAGCATATTTCTCTCTCAGTGTCAAATATATGTCATCATACACTAAACTACTTGTGGCAGTGAACCACAGACTAGAGTATAATCAATACCTTATTTTTCAAAATGGGTAACAATACTACTTTATAAAAAATTCAATAAAAGATTTTCTTCAAAATTCTGACTTAATTTGAAAATGATGCATACTGACATATATTGTTAAATTTCCAGGCTAAGAAAAAAAGCCTTAAAAGTTTTGCAATCCTGTTACATACTCATATTAACTTATTTCTAAAATAAATTATTTACTTCATTAATGAAAAGGCCAGACACAGGATGTGAACTACTACTAAACTTTAATTATTAAGCAATAGCTAACCAGTTGTGATCTGAAGGCTAAATATTGCCATTTTTTCACTTTGTAGGATAATAAATTAGTGATGCATATTTTAATCTCCACAGCTTTGTCAGGAACATTAAGAACTTACCTACTGTGACATATTAACTGAACATTAATTTTATTATTAATCATATTAATTATTGATTATATATAATATAATTATATTAATCATTGTTAATTAAATGTTAACTAACAACTAGACTGCATAAGCACTAATCAGAATATGTAATGATATGCCATAATTCATAATTGACCTCCAAAGAAACAATTACAATCTATAAATTTATACAGCTAATTTCTAATTTATAAAAATGATGAAAATTGATATGTATTTTATAGGAAAAGTATTGCTCCCAACTTTCTTTCAAATTTATTTAGGATTTCCTTAACAATTTTCATTTCTGGTATTTTTGACAGAGTAGATATCCTAAAAAAAAAAAATTATTTTATAAACACCTAAAGTACTAAGAAAGTATTTGCTTAAAAAGCCTAAATGCTTAGCTGAGATTGCACAGAAATCACCCAAACCAATGAAAAAGCAGGAAAAAAACAAAACAAAAAAAAACCAGGGAGCACTAAAGCTGTAAGGTTTCCAATAGTAACCAGTTGATCCTTCTTGTACTACAGCTTCAGTTTTTATATACTCATATATAGTATATATATACACATATATACTCAACTGACTTGGAGGCAAGAACTATAGTTCAAACAAAGGCCTAAAAGAAATCTCTCTCTTTTTTTTTTAAAGATTTTATTTACTCATCAGAGAGAGAGAACAGGAGCAGGCGAGAGAGGCAGAGGAAAAAGCAGACTCCCTACTGAGTCAAGAGCCTGACATGAGCCTGGATGTTAGGCTTGATCCCAGGATCTGGAGATTATGACCTGAGCCAAAGGCAGGTGCTTAACCATCTGAGCCACCCAGGCATTCCAGAGTTATATCTTTTAAAACAAAAATCCCAAGAATTAAAAACCATAGGAAGCAACTGGGGAAACTATCCACATTCCAAAGGATTCTGAGAAGGAAACGTGTCTGTCTCAGCTTTAGCTCTTAATGGAAACAGAAAAATCTCACCGAAGACTTGTTTGCCAAAAGAAACTAAAACACAGTTTTTGAGTCAGAATTAATGTCACCTAAGGGCACATAAATGCCAGGTTACAAAAATGTTTTTAAATGGTTCTGTGATTGTAATGTCCTAGAAATGTGGCAGAAACTATTTATACTTCCTGCGAATATATTTTAAAATTCAGTTTGAAAGAATTTCCATAGATAAAATTCCAAAGAACATATGGTCAATAAAAACAAAACAACAAAAACCAAAAGCAAACAAACAAAAAAACACATGAATAAACAGGCCACCATGAATCCATGAATTAGAGTCAGCAAAGCAGTTGAAAAAGAATTCGAAGAGCATAGACTGTAGATGTTGAGTAAAGACTATATACTAGAGAATATAAAACAAATGTGCTTATTATGTGAAAAGAATAAGAATATGATGAGCACTATAAGCTGGCCAGATGGAGCTGAAAAATAACTAAGGGAATATCTAGAACAAAACTTATGAAAACTGAAATTAAAAATTATTGGATAGCTGAAGCAGAAGATTAAATATGCTGAAAGAGAATTAGTGGGTTAGAAGATAGATCTAAAAAATTATACAATACAAGCCAACGGAGTTGGAGGTATTCAGGACATGGAGAAAAGATTCATAATTTCCAGCAAACATTGGAATTGTGCTTTTCCCCTTCCCTTCAAAAAAGGATAAATTAAAGGGGGATAAGTAAAATATGAAGAAATAATAACTGAGATTTTTATCAAAATGATTAAAGACATAGTTCTTACATGTTTAGAAGTGAGAAGTGTCCCAGGAGGACAAGTAGACAGAACACTCACACTAGACTAATCTTAATTAGTACCATTAGAGGAAAAAAAAGCATTCAATTGACAATTAATACATGAAAAAGGCTTTATTCAAGGAGAGGGGAGGACTATTACCATAGGTATATCACCAATGAGATGGAATTCCAATGAGATAGAATATTGCAAGGGGGAAGAGAGATTAGTCTCAACTCCAATATAGCTTGGGCAAGTAGAAATTTACAGCTAAGGAGCAGACTGCAGGTCAGTTAATAAAAGTTACTAATATAGGGGTACCTGGGTGACTCAGTTGGTTAAGCATCTGCCTTCTGCTCAGGTCATGATCTCAGGATCTTGGGATGGAGTTTGGAATAGGAATCCCTGCTCTGCAGGGAGTCAGCTTCTCCCTCTCCTTCTGCAGCTCCTCCTGCTGTGCTCTCTTGCTTGCTCTCTCTCTGTCAAATAAATAAATAAAATCTGAAAAAAAAAAAAAGGTACTAAGAAAAACAGTGGCAAAGGGGAACTCTGACTAAACTGACCAAGCAGAATTCATCGATAGGCTAGTCAGCCAGTATGGGGCATGGTAGAGGATGAGGAACAAGATCAGATACCAATGTCTATCAGATACTGAGCATGTGGGGTTCTGATCAAAAGGAATTAGCAGTATTCTTGCTAAAAATGGGCAATGCAGAGATGAATTCAGAAGTCCAAAAGCCAGGCCTAGTTGGAGTAAAGTCCAGGAGAGGCTGAGTAGAGTTTAGTCAATGAGAAAATTTGTGTCAATATAACTATCTAATACTAAAGTCAAAGGAAAGTTCTCAAACACCATGACAGAGAAAAGACAGATTATTTTTAAAAACAAAAATAAGGGCAAGCAGCTATTTTGTCCTAATTTCTAAGAATCAGAAGTAAACTAAAGGATATCTGGAAAGATAAAAGTAAAAAGAGGGGAATGTACATCAGGTTACTGTTAGCCAACAAATAAATAAATAAATAAAACCAGTGTAGCCGCACTAATATTAAACAAAACTGAAGAAAATTCATATTACACAAAAAAGAGTCTTTATATTTCATCAAAATAAAAAGCTTCTGTACAGCAAAGGAAACAGTCAACAAAACAAAGACGCAACCCATAGAATGGGAGAGTATATTTGCAAATGACACTATAGACAAAGGGCTGATACCCAAGATCTATAAAGAACTACTCAAACTCAACATCCAAAAAGAAGATGATCACATAAAAAAATGGGCAGGAGAAATGAAGAGGCACTTCTCCATAGAAGACATGCAAATGGCTAACAGACACATGAAAAAAATGTTCATCATCACTAGCTATCAGGGAAATTCAAATCAAAACCACACTGAGGTACCACCTTAAACCAGCCTCAATGGCCAAAATTAACAGACAGGAAACAACAAGTGCTGGAGAGACTTCGGAGAAAGGGGAACCCTCTTATGCTGTTGATGAGAATGCAAGTTGGTGCAGCTGTTTTGGAAAACAGTGTGGATATTCCTTTAAAAATTAAGCATAGAGCTACCCTATGACCAGCAATTGCGCTACTGGGCATTTACCCCAAAGATACAGATGTAGTGAAAAGAAGGGCCATATGTACCCCAATGTTCATTGCAGGAATGGCCACAATCACCAAACTGTGGAAAGAACCAAGGTCCCCTTCAACAGATGAATGGTTAAAGAAGATATGGTCCATATATACAATGGAATATTACACCTCCATCAGAAAGGATGAATATCCAACTTTTGTAGCAATTTGGACTGGATTGGACGAGATTATGCTGAGTGAAATAAGCCAAGTATCACATGGTTTCACTTACCTGTGGTACATAAGGGGTAATATAGAGGACAGTAGGAGAAGGAAAGGAAATGGCAAGTAGGGTAATTCTGGGAGAGAAATGAAACATCAGAGACTTTGGACTCAGAAACAAACTGAGGGTCTTGGAGGGGATGGGGTGGGGGATGGGAGAGCCTGGTGGTGGGTACTGAGGGCACGTATTGTATGGAGCACTGTGTGTGGAGCATAAACAATAAATCTTGGAACACTGAAAAAAAAAATAAAATATAAAAAAAAGTCTTTATATAACAAAAAAGTTTCACCAGAATGATATGAAACTTCTAAATGTGTATACATTTAATAATGTAGTTTTGAAACATGTAATGCAAAAAAAAGGCATTTTAATATACTATTCAATAGCTGTTAGATCAAGCTACAAAAAAGTCAGGATATGAATTTTGAAAATATACACATATATTTGGTATTATATGTGATGTGTGTGTATACACACAAATATAGTCAACAAATTTTATCTAATGAATATTCAAAGTTATATCCCCAAATTTTGTCATAAGCATTCTTTTTAAGCATGTGTTGAACATCTATAAAAAGTGAACATAGTAATTTATGCTATAAATTTTAACTAATTTAAAGAAGTGCTTTTCACATTTATGACTAAAATTTATTCAAGTTAAAATGACTGCAGTAAGGAACTTGTTAGGCTGGGGGGGAGGGCAGGGCAGGCTCCAGGGTGGCTCAGTCAGTTCCTCAGAATTGATTTGCTCTCAGGTCATGATTTCAGGGTCTGTGTAGGGCTCTGTGCTCAGTGGAGAACCTGCTTTAGATTTCTCTCTCTCCCCCTCCCTCTGTCCCCACCCTGTGCTCCCTTTCTCTCTAAAATAAATAAATAAATCTTGAAAAAAAAAAAAAGAAAGAAACCTGTTGGGCAACGAATATATAAATATCTATCAGTATATATGGCAATTGAAAAAATAAAGATAATAAAAATACAAATTAAAGCAATTAAATTGATGACTAAGTAAAAATGTCTAGCTTGGGACACCTGGGTGGCTCAGTTGGTTAAGCGACTGCCTTCAGCTCAGGTCATGATCCTGGAGACCCGGGATTGAGTCCCACATTGGGCTCCCTGCTCGGCGGGAAGCCTGCTTCTCCCTCTCTCACTCCCCCTGCTTGTGTTCCCTCTCTCGCTGTGTTTCTCTCTGTCAAATAAATAAAATCTTTTTTTAAAAAAAATGTCTAGCTTTAATGGTCATAAAATAAAGGCTTAAAATTAGTAATATATGATACCTCTTTGGCATGTTGGAATGAACCACTGGATGTTCACGAATAGAGAAAGAAAAAATAAATGTAAGAGCAAAAATATGTGTAAAACCAACATCATATAGATGACCATGGAAGCCAAATATTTTTGAATATTATAGTTGATAAATTTAGTCATAATATAACATTGTTATAACATAACAATCAAGGTTATTTGTAGGCAGGATAAGTACTGGTAGGCAGAGTATTTCTCAAAAAATAAAGACTGACAACTCAACAGAAAAAAACAGGGAAAGATTTCATGAACAGGAATTAAAAAAAAAGAAATAGGTCATATATGCAATTTAAGATGTTATACTTTATATTTAGGTAAGGAATTCAAATTAAATTATGAGGCAAAAAATGTTAGAGGCAACAGATCAATAAAGTTGTTTCATCAATAATACCAATTGTTCCAAGAATGTGGGATCAATATAGAATTTATGTAGAGTTAATAAAAATATGCATGATATAAGACCTATTAATCTTATGGTTGTGAGTCAATTGTTATGCATTTGATTGTAATAGAAAATTGCCTATTCTCCCCTTTTAAATTAAAAAACTCTCTAAAGATTCTTTTGAGAGGCATATTTTAGGATATTTTCATAGTTTATTTAGTTTAGTAGTTATTAACTATTTAACAAAAGATGGCATTTTACATGATTTATTAATTCATTTACTTTTGAATTTTCAGACTAAAGCTTTTCTTCTCTCTGCAATTTGCCCCCTCCACTTTTCACTAAGCTTAAACAAAATGCAGACTGAGTTGTTTTACTAGGGAGCTCCCACCTGACAGTTAAACAAAGTGATTAAACTTAGATTAAACCTTTTAAACCAGGGAGTTTTTTCTCTTTTTTCCCCCCAATTAGAAAGGCAATATTTTATACTTTACCTTTCAAATAAATAATCCAAAGGTTTCTCTATAGATAAAATTGAAAACTTTTGTAGCAATAATAATAGCTTTGAGTGTTTTTAAAAATTCTCATTAATTTTTCAGCTGGTAATGTGGAATGTACATGTGAAATTCTAGGGTTGTTTATGATAATGTTCTCTTGGTTTTCACGATCCCCTCAGGTCTTCTGGACTAGAGTCCTTTATTATTCCAGCTACATCCAGATTTGGTGTTGCAGTTTTCTACATTTATGGTATGTGGGGTCAAGACCAGTCTAGGCTTAATTAATAAATTCAATAAAATTTTATGAATAGACAGGTGATCTAAATATGACTGTTGTGAGTTGAATCATATCTCCTGAATGGAGGTATGCTTGGAGTTCTAACTTTCTATACCTCAGAATGTAACCTTATTTGGAGACAGAATATTTATAGAAATGATCAAGTTAAAATAATTCATTAGGAGGGGTTCTAATGCAATATGACTAGTACCCTCATAAAAGGGGAAATTTAGACACAGAGATAAGATGCTTATAGAAAGAAGATGAAAGAGGCACAGGGAGAAGATGGCCATCTATGAGCTAAGAAGAGGGTCTGGAACAAATCTTTCTCTCATGGTCCTCAGAAGGAACCAAACATTAGCACCTTCATTTTGGACGCCTAGCCTCCATATCTGTAAAACAGTATATTTCTGTTGTTTTACCCCCATTTGTGCTACTTTTTTTTAAGATTTTGTTTATATATGACAGAGAGAAACACAGTGAAAGAGGGAACAGAGCAGGGGAAGTGAGAGAGAAGCAGTCTTTCCTGCCCAGCAGGGAGCCTGATACGGGGCTTGAACCCAGGACTCCAGAATCGTGACCTGAGCCACCCAGGTGCCCTGCATTTGTGGTACTTTTTAAATAGCAGTCCTACCAAGCTAATACATAGGTCTCTCTACACATTTTCTCCAAACTCTTGCCAATTTATCTTTTCCAGGTCAATTTGCTGTTGAACCAGTCCACTGATGAGAACAGGGGAAGCTTAGGCATGAAGGAGATCTTTGCAGAGAAAACTGATGAGGACCCTTTCTTCTCTGGGTTAGAATAGAATCACAACTTACTTGGCAAAAAACTGGCACATAGAGATTCCTAGAGAAAAATCTGACATTGGTGAAAGTTTGTCCAATGTGTGTGATCTTAGAAACTAAGGAGGAGCTGAACTACATCCTCTCTTGGAAGTTGAGAATATGTCTGGAGACCTGGGAACTGCAAAGTCTTCACCCTCCTACTCAGCAGAGGACTAGTAATCCTTCTGCCCCTGTACCATTGGCCCAGGGTTGTAAAAACTAGCCAGACTGTCCTATTTTTTTTACTCCTACCACCAGATCTAAAGGCTAATACAGGAAAAAACAAACTCTAATGGCCAGAGAAAGGAAAGTCTGTCAGCACGAACACATTTCATGCCAGCAAAATAGAGTTGCCGCAAGAGACAGAAAGCTACTTGAACAAATGACAAAAACCCATAAGAAAACTCAAGTGAAATCCCAATCACAAATGCTTTCTGGAGCTAAAATAACAGGATTTCCCAACTAAATACTTCAGTGGGTAAACTGAAAGATAGTATGTTCAAATCATGAACACACTTACAGATACACAAGATCTCGTAGAAGAAATTTCTCAAAGCACAGAATGAAAATATAAAGCAGTACACGTTATGGTGGGAAAAAAAAAACTTCAAAATAGCTTGCCATTTAGAGAGTAGATACAATAAAATAACAAAAAAAATTGGAATTCCATAAGAAAAAAATTGTAGAGCTTAAGAAATAGTAAATAATAAATACATAAAGAAATCTCTTTATGAGTTGAATAAAGAATTAAATCATCCAGTTGATAAAGAACTAAATCATCACTGAAATTTAGGCAGGTTTGAGAAAAAAAAAAGCTAGGTATATTTTGTTAATGAGTAATTAATAAATTTAAAATCAAGAAAAATACCACAAGCTTTCAGATAGATTCTAATGTAAAAATCTAAGTAAAACTTCAAAAGAAAAAAAAATCCAGCAATTTAGCTAAGGGGGAAAAAGCACTCTGTATCTAAATAGAGTTTATAGCAAGAAGACAAAACGTTTTGATATAAAAAATATGCTAGCATAATCAAGTATCAACAAATTTAAGAAATAAAACATGAAGGATGCCTGGGTGGCTCAGTCATTAAGTGTCTACCTTCTGTTCAGGTCATGATCCCGGAGTCCTGGGATGGAGCCCGCATTGGGCTCCCTTCTCAGCAGGAAGTCTGCTTCTCCCTCTCTCACTCCCCCTGCTTGTGTTCCCTCTCCAGCTGTGTTTCTCTCTGTCAAATAGATAAATAAAATATTTTTTAAAAGAAATAAAACATGATTACTAATGGGGTTTTCAAGATTTGATAAAATTTCTAAATTTCAAAAATAAAAAAGGTATGTATGTATAATATTTGAATGTAAGAAATACTGTCACATATGCTGCAGAAAATATTATGGTAAAAGTTAAAGCATTATAGTATTTTAATAATATTTGTAAATTAAGCCATTATTATTCTACAATGATTTGCAGGTTTTTAATAGTCAAACAGTGGAAGGAGCTGAGAGCCCTTCAACAGATAAATGGATAAAGAAGATATGGTACATATACACAATGGAATGTTATTCAGCCATTAAAAACGATGAATACTCACTATTTGCATTGACGTAGCTGGAACTGAGGGGATTATGTTAAGTGAAGTAAGTCAAGCAGAGAAAGACAATCATATGATTTCACTGGTATGTGGGACATAAGCAATAGCACAGAGGACCATAGGGGAAGGAGGGGAAATCTACAAGTGAGAAATCAGAGTGGGAGATGAACGCTGAGAAACTATGGATCCTGAAAAACAATCCAGGGGTTTCAGACGGGAAGAAGGTGGAGGAGGGAGTAACAGGGTGATGGGTATTGAGGAGGGCACGGGCTGTGCTGAGCACTGGGTCTTAATATGTAACTAATGAATCACTGAACATTGCATCAAGGACTAATTATGTACTATACAGTGGCTAACTGAGCATAATAAAAAATATATAAAAATAAAATAAAGCATTTGGAATATTGAAATGGCTCATATAGAACTCAAAACTTAGAAAGCTTATAGAAGTAAGAATATTTAGTATGGTCTATTTATATAACTGTCAGGGAGCAAGAATTCCCATCCTCTTCAAGGTCCTTCTAGCTGGATTAAGACTTAAAATGACATGATACAGATTAACAGGAGAAAATAAAATTTAATAGTATATGGGAATATACATAGACAAGGAAATTCTAAAGACAGGCAGAATGAGGTATATATGTCATTCTGAACTAAGGAGAAGGAGGTAGGGGTCTGGGTCTTCAAAAAACAGAAGTGCAATCCTTAGGAAGAATGAAAAAGAGTAAATATTTCATAAGCAAATGTTTGCTGGGCCACTCAGAAGCCATGAGACAGAGAAGACTTAGATCAAAATGACCTTGCTGGGTTCCTGCCTGCCTACTATTATCTAGTTCATATCCTAATGTAGCTATCTATCTATGGTGTTAGCTCTCTTCCTGGAGCAGGTCCTCTATCTAAATCCTGTTAGGCAGTTGTGGGATGGCAAAGCTCTTCTTGAATCTGCTGGGTCTCTATCACTTTAAACTCAAAATAATCATTATGCCAAAGCGGCATATTTTGCAGATACCTATCTTGAATCCCTTCAGTAGGTTAAATATATTTAGGTTTAATTGGAGAGAGAGAAATGGAGACATACATACAAATGGAAAAAAATACACTTAATGCTTCCCTAATGTATGTATTTTTATGAAATTATATTTGATGCACACATATGTAGAGAAAATGGCAAGATTTCCATAATAACTAGAGCTTGGAAGTCTCAGCACACACCGTTTGGGAGATGGTCTTGGAAAATTATAACTGAATTAAACATTTTTAGGCCAATTTTCCTGTGGGCTATCGACACAGTATTTTTCTCATGTTCTGCAAATTATATAAAAAGTGCTGACATCAGCCAATCAAAAGAGTTTTTAGTCTATGTACGGTTTTATCAAAATTTTGTTCCCTCATATTTACTGGTGTTTAAAAATTTAAGACTTATATCGCATAGTTAATATTTATGGAATGAATTCTATGACTAATACACACAATAAATTTTATTTGTTTCATGGGCTAACCAGTGGAAATTTTGATTTATAAATATTGACTTAGCCTCATTCTGTGTAGTGTTTAGGGAAATAAAGACCAGTTCTAAAACAAAATAAAATTGTTAATTCCTGTGATATGTTCTTTCATTTTTGAAGTTAAAAAACATCTATTATATACTTAACCTTTTAGCCCCCAATATTGGAATTATCCTCAGAATATCAAACTTTCTGTCTATGTAATGCCAACCTAAAACACAGGAATATCTTATCTAAAGATCCTCTTAAATGTTTATCTAAATTTTGTACATTGTATATTTTCTTTTGAATTGATTTTTTTCTATGAATTGCATAAATTTGCTTCCAGGCAAAGCATTTAATCAATTTTCATTACAAAAGATTTTTCCCAGTCAGATTAGTATAGCTGTTTTACAGTTAGTAATTTATTGTTTTCTTTTCCTTTTTTTCATTTTCTTTCTTTTTCCTTTTTCTTTTCTTTTTTTTTCTTTTCTTTTTTCTTTCTTTTCAGAGAGAGAGAGGGCAAACACGTGCAGAGTGAGGGGAGGGGCTGGGGAGAAGGAGATTTAAGCATACTCTATACCCCTTGTTGAGCTAGACTTTGGACTGGATCCCATGACCCTGATATCATGACCTGAGCCAAAATCAAGAATTGGACACTTAACAGACTGAGCCACCCAGGCACCCCGATTCATCCTTTTTTTTTTTTTTTGGTCTTATAATAGAATGTTCATATATGCTTAGCTTCCTCAAAAGTATTAATCAGTATATTAGTTGAAAAGTACTATAATATAAATCCTCAA